>JABFPJ010003019.1:0-17466 GCA_022817425.1 Gryon sp. ZL-2020 | reverse complement strand
TAAAATGCACTTTTTCTAAAAAAGATATTTCTGACTTTTTCAAAAAGTGAATATTCACTTATTGAGGGTGGAGCACTTTGGACTCATTGAAAAAGTGAATATACACTCACAATAAGTGAAATTTCACATAATCAAATTTAGAGAGCTCTTTGACCAGGCGGCAAAACCGGCATTTTCCTCCCGTCTACAAAAATCTGTTATCTCAATGTAAAAAAGTCTTACTTACTTGCATCGAAAGTAAAACCAATATTGATAAACGTGTCATCTCTATTTTACAAGTGAGATGTACATATCAGATAGACAAAATCAACTGTGTGTAATGAACATATGTATATGCCATTACTAAGTTGATCGAAAAAGTAGACTTTCGTATAAAGTTGATTTGTCGATTATCTAACATGATTATCAACTTTTTGCCTTTATTTTTTTTTCTTTAATTCTTTTTCTTCTTTTTAACTAAATTAATCAGAAAGCTTACACAAATGCGCGTCATACATATTAAGGTCAATGTCCAAACTCTGGATAATGTTGGATACGTACAGACAGCATCGGTATTAAGATATGTATTTTGGCACAACGCCGTCTGCTGTGAATAGTCAAACCAAAATAATCAATTATTTTTATTTTTACTATTTATTACTGTTCAGCATTAAATGGACGACAACAGCTGTATATTTGGACAACAAATTCTTGTTATTTTGCTGACTTAAATAAAGTAGTCTGGCTTTATACAGTTTTCATAGATTTTCGAATAAAAAATATAACTTGAATAAAATAACGTAAACAAATTTGAATGTGGTGAATTATTCTGAAAAGTTGACAGATTGTCTTCATTACATACAGAATATATACTTTTTTTCATATATTTTAGTCATTAGACAAAATTTAGAATATTAAGAAAATTATACCATTTTTGCTCCTGTTTTCTATCGTCTTAATGTATTTTATTCAATTTTCATTACTAAATAACTATACTTTGAAATGGTCAAACTTTTTGAAATTTTGTTAACGAAAACAAATATTTTTATATAACAAATTCTGATTTCATTGATTTTTCGCTAGAACCATGTTAAGATTGCGTTTTATGGAGAAGTATCCTGAAAACAGTTCAAAATCAATATGTTGATGTTAAAAATTATTGCAAAAATACAAGAAAAATTCTGTATGATGTATTTTCATATACAATTAAGACGTTTCAGAAAATAAGAAAAAAGTGAAAATAGTCTTCCAAAAGGAGAACAAAAAAATAGGATGATGTAATAAAGCTTGACAAAAGTGATATTGAGAAATCATGAATTTGTGATTCAACTTAATGAAGAATCATTTGAATAACATTAAATGGCCAATGGCATTAGTCTCGGATTTCTCAGAATCACCTTAATGTTTTTCAAACAGTCAAATATCAGTTCAGAAACAACTGCTTTTCCACAGATGCGTACTTTTCCAAATGAATATGATTTGAATAAAAAATTGCTGTATCATTTGTTACGTTACAAATTATATATATATGTATATAGTTCTTTTGAATTATTAACGAAATTAACTTTAATTTGGGGGTCTTCAACTCTAGAAAAATTCAGTTCAGTATATTCAAGTTAAACACTTTCTTTTTTGCTTTTTATACTGAAAGTTGTGTGGTTTATGTCACTAAATATGAGCATTTAAAAATCGGACATTTTTTGTCCACATACTTTTTGCATTCATGACGTGTTTGATATAAAAAACATTTTATCACAATGAAAACGTCTTACATTTGGATTAGCAATAAAATAAAATATAAGAAAATATAAAATAACTCTTGGAATCATTTGTCTTATTGAATTGTCTAAGAAAATTGGATAAAAATAAATGTGTTTTTTCGTTAACTCATTGAATGTTATTCATCTTATTAGTGTCATTAAATGCAGAATCATTTGTAAAGTAGAGCATTGTTTTGTTTGTAAAACAATGTTTGGTGTGTTAAAAATAAGTAATTTCAAAAGGATGAATAATTATAATACGCATAAATGTAAACAATTTAATTCAAGTTTATTATAAAAATAGATAAACGACATAAATACTCCTCCTTTTTTCATCGTTACTTTTATCTCAAACGCAAGATTAGAATTCATTTTAAATTTTTATAGTCAAATTTCTAAAAAAAAATAATAATTTATCACACGAAAAAGTAAAGTAAAAAAAATATATAAATTTACTCGAAAAGATGATAATACCATAAAAAGTCAGTTTCTACAGTAATTGCTTAAAAACACACAAAAATAAAGCTAATGAATGACACCTTTTTGTTTGCTAAGGAATGATGTTAATTATGTTAATTAAAAAACGTTTTTTATTATTATTTTAAAAAAAGTTGCATTAAAAATAATGGACACGTTCGGACGAGACACCTGTTCGCAATGAGCAAAAGACGACTGAGAATGAATAAGAATGCGTGTCTTAAGTTGAATCGAGTATTACGCGGCGTTTTTAACCCGGTCGTCCTCTACCTAAGATACTGCGTTCTTCGTTGCTCACACCAACTATCTCGTTTGCGTCACACGCTATACTTTGTAAACAATATTAGAAAAACATTCTTGGCCGTCGTTAGTCACACATACGCACCTCCCCCTTTTCCACATACACATTTCTATATGTGTTAATGTGTGAAAATCGTATATATAAATATATATATATTTACGTACACATACACATTATCACACGTATACATGAAAAGTAGTATGTATGCGTGAGGTGAGCAGTGTTGCCAGATGAAGAACAAAAATAAACGTACGGAAAATTGGTGACGAATTTTTAGGCCTTTTTGAAATTAAAAATACACCACTTCCGTAAGAGGGGCGACTGAAATTAATTGAAAGAGCGCTTCCTGGGGTCTGCCAAGTCCGACAACACCCAAGCCAATTCCCAACCCATCGTCTTTCGTTCATATTTAACATTTTTCCAACTATATCATTGTATTTTCTATGATAATTTGCTTCTGCTGAATCTTTTTCTTTACCATCTTTTAATTAACGTTTTCGCCTGCAGTAATTTGATCATTAAAATAAATATACATAAAGGCTAATATTTTCACATTTATAATGCACTTTTGCATTTGCGATGATATAATACAATGTTTTTATATACAATCCTCTGGAACGTTGCTTTTTCTATTTTTTAGATATTACATTTATTAATTAAATCAAGTTGTGAGTCAAGCAGTATATATAACTAAATCATTATTATTTCTATATTAATCATTGATAAAACATATTGTTTATACCATTTAATCTATATCATTGTAAATGATTGAAAAATGTAATTCTTGCAATACCATTTCACAATGTTCAAGTCATTATGTTGTTTATTACAACAATTCATATTATTCAATATAAATATTACAACATTTTTCATATTATTGGAATTATTTTTCAATTTTCAATTTATTTCTGAAACAACATCAATGTTTCATTTATTAGGGTAAAATGATTATAGATAGAATTTGAAGGATGTATACACGCATATATACATATACGTACATATATATATTGGGATGGGACGTAGGAGAATTGTATATAGCAAGGGAGTTGGACAAACGAAGGGTCCTCGGATGTTGAACTACAACGAACAACGCTGCTTGAGATTTGGTAGAGGCTCACGTAGCAGCGCAGTGAGGCAGGGCGCGGTTCCATTTTGTACGACGGTTCTCAACTCGAAAAGTGTTTCGCTTGTTTGAGCTAGTCGAAACTTCATTCATTTATAATTCCAGTTAGACAAATATTAATGATTAGCTTACAATGATATTTAACGAAATTATGCGAAAATGTGTGTAATAATGAATATTCAAATATTTAACTTACGTTAACTGCAAAGGTATAAAAGATATTTTGGCGGCAATATTGCATATCATGTCTCCTCATATCAACTATTTATTAAAAATGTCAAAAAATAAAAATGATATTCTGTATCTAATCGGCTCAAGTATAGACAACGACGTTGCATAGAAAGTAAATGATTCCACGAAGGTTAATTCTTAATATTTTGTTTAACGATCTCAATTACTTTTCTTCTACAATTATTTTTTATAGCGTTAGTAAATTAGATAATTTCGAATTATGTAACTTAAACTTCTAGACTAAATACTTCTGATTGTCAAATTTGTATTCAAATGTTATTTTTTTAATGTATATAAAAAAAAAGAAAAAACAGTTGAACGTATATGTGTTTTTCATTATCGCACTTAATTAATGATTGAGCCTAAGACATCGAACGTTTATTCGTTATAAAAATGAAGCGGAATAATTTCCATAAATTTTTATCACCGTCAGAGATAATATGGCAAATAGTTTATAGTTGTCAGTAAAGTAAATTTCATTATATTTCATATTATTGTTCATATTCATATATGTTATTTAGATAAATAAATACTTTTGTTTTACTTTATTGTTTAATTGCCATTATTAAACGAATAAACTTCGAAATTTCGCTCATTTATTAACCAAAGCAGCAATAATGTTAACATAGTTTCGTCGTATTTCATTCACTTTTTGTCCAATAAATATTTCTTTTCATTCCTTTTCTTACTTTGCTTAGCTTTTTTTATCACCATTTCAAATCTACAAAAACGTAGTTCATTAATATTTATACATTTAAGCATCTGTAATTAGCTTTGGACTAAAATACTTCGTTCCGACGACGTTTCGTTCAGTTTTGTTATAGCTTTTTTTTTGTTGTTTTGCCGTTTTTATTTGCTTTTTATTATATATCAAATCGATATTCAAAACAGAGGCCCATAATTTCAATTTCACCTCAATATTATTTATGATAATATTCAAATTAAAGATAAAATTACCGACGAATCACAATATTGCATTGGAGATGATCAACAGTGCATCTTAAATAGGCACTTATTGATTGAGTCCATATGTTAATCGGTCATTCACTGATAGTTTATATAATATATATCAATATAACAATTCAATTAACTTCATACTATCTTCTTGACACAAGAAGATTCTAATTACAGTTAGTTTTTTTTTAAGATTAAACAAAAAAAATGATAATAAATATAGAGAAAATTTTTATTTTAAGTTGGACGGGGCAAATAGGAACTCGGTTGTGGAAGGTTTGATGGAAAATGCTACATTGTTGGAGAAGGGAGGAACGATGGAAGGAATTCGGTCGATTTTGCCTGCATTACTTTCATAACTTTACGTTGTAAAATTACAGTAAATTTCATTGGTAAAAAGTTATGGTAAAATTAAAGTTTTAATTATGGAAATTACAATAAAAACTGTGAAATTGTGTATTAATATTTTTCCGTTAAGCTCTATACTTCATAATTCCATAATTATGACCAACATAATCTCAATAATCAAATGGAAGATTTATGCATATTCAAAAGCAAAAATAAACATTCTTAATAATAAAAAGAAATGTTACTTTCAATATATTTCAATTGTTTAACACAATATTAATTATTGGTTATTTCAATTAATTATTTAATAATTTGAATACATCAATGTAATTATACTTTGTTTGATGTAATTTTGATTGAGTGCAAAACATATTGTAAAGTACAATCATGGTTTTGAATATGGTTGAATCAAGCTTTATCAAGACCTTGACAACGAGTCGTCGTCAATGAGAGAGAAAGTCCATTGTGAAAGAAGGAGGAGATTATGGGGTTGGCGGGTGTTGGTTCGATATGCCGGGCAGAGGGTAGTACGATTTGCTATGATGATAGCGCGTATATTTAGAATTATGCATCGTGTATCTCACGATCAAGGTTATATTTCATTAAATCATCTCTTCTTCGTCATCTTCTCTATATACTTTATAAAAATGAAAGTATAAATAACAAAAATGTCTAAAACTACGACAATTCACGGATAATTGTATAAAATTGTTATCTTGTTTAATTATTAATTGTAATCGAAGATTTGTAAATAACAATTATTTTATAAAAGTCTCAGTAACAGAGACATTATAATGAAATAATACACACAAAGTCACTGAATTAATTAAATTATATTCCTCCATTTTTCCTCCATTTTTAAATAATAAAGCTCACTATGAAGTTAATTTCATAAGATTAAATGCGCGTGACACATCTGCGCATGTGAAGTTAGAAATTCTTCATTCAATAAATTCAGCAATTGTTTTAACCATTTTCTTTAATTGTATTTTAATTTAAGTTTAAGAAATTTCGTTATTTTAATTATATTTAATATTTATATGGAAAATATCAAGTTTAATAAATTTAAATTTTATATACAAATAAATTAATAACTGTTTGGAATTAAAAACGAATCAGAGGAAAATATCATACATCATTAATATGTTTTCTATATGATGTATAAATAATTCGTCTCTTTTTCTTGTTTACAGCAATCCACGTGCATCGCGGAATATGGCAGAAAAGCAGCGTCGAGATAATCTCAACACAAACATCTCGACAATGGCGACACTTGTACCTTCAGTTTCTTGTAGTTCAAGAAGGTTGGATAAAATATCCGTGCTGCGATTAGCAGCCACCTTTCTTCGAACACAATATAGTTAGTTTCATTGATTTTTCGTAATTCATATAATATAATACAAAAATAAATGGAAGAGATAGAGAGAAAAAAAAAGCAAACGAGAAAAAGTTTTAAGTGTAATAATAATGAAAAATTGTAACAAATAAAAAGAGTGATCGGAAAAAGCGTTCAATTTTGCACGTGTTCGTTTAATATCCATTGTATTAATATAGTTGTATGAAAATGCAATTTTCTTTGATAAATGAACAAAGTTACGAATTATGTTTGGTTGGAAAATAATAACTTTCGACGCAAAAGTTCATTTTTCTTTGAAAAAAGTTCGTTATTCAAGCATTGTAATTCAAGCATTGAATTGTTCAGGTGTACGAAATTGCTTTTTATTTCTTTCCTTTTGATTCAATCATTCGCATTTTTGTTTTAAACTAAACCAAATATTGAGTTTGTTTCGGTCAATAATATGCATATTTTGCAGCAATTGGATCAGGTATGACAAATTTTTTGCCTGCAAAATTTGGCAATTTTGACTTGGAGCAGTACGTTGTGGATGTAAGTTCATTTTGTTCAATAAACTTGAATGAAATTAAATCAAATGAAATTCTTGGGTTAATTTAATTTGTCGTTTTCTTTTTGCAGAACTTAATTGGAAATACCGGATTCTTAATAGTTGTAACTACCTCAGGAAAAATAGTCTATATTAGTCGTCATGTTGAACAACACCTTGGACACGCTCAAGTAAGTTGTTCCACAGTTAAGAATCGATTAAGAAATATATTTAGGTTAAAATGTGTCGTTACGGTACTTAAATATATCGCGATTTAAAATCAAATGTTTAACGCGCAGTTTTATGGAAACTGCTTTTGCAAATAAAAAAAAATAGAAAAATCACAATTATTTTATGTATTTGAAATTCTCAACGATTAATTTTCCTAAACATTATGCTGAACCCCCAAAATACTTATTATATAAACCACTTTCAGTTTTCAGAACTGCAATGGTATAATATTACGCAACAAGGGAGATGAAATCGGGAATTCGTATTTCCAAGTGGAGTTTACAAGCCGAGCCGAAGACTAGATTTGTAACCTTGAGGGAAACGGATTTCCGATCATCTCCAATGTTGCGTACGATATTTTTTGTTATCAGGGAGGGGAAGATGTCGATTTCCGAAAACTCCCTAGGGAGGAAAAGGATACTTTCCTTCCCCGAGTGACGAAAAATCATTGTTCGTTACTCGGGGAGGGAAATGCTATTTTCCTCTCTAGGGAGATTTAAGGAAATGGCTTTTTTCCCTCCCTCGTAACGAAAAATATAGTACGCAACATGGGAGATGATCGGAAATTCGTTTCCCGATCTCATCTCCCTTGTTGCGTAATATACTAACTATTAAATAAGATATTTTACAAACTTCAAGTAGAACAATTTTAAATTTGATGTCTGTTCAGTAAATTTTCAATTTTAAACATAAATTTTTATATTAATTTTGCTCTGCGTGTAATAATATGTAAATAAACGCATAATAAATGTTACTAAATTTACGTTTTAATATTAAATTAATTAAAAACTGTCACGTGTCGAGATTATAATTCATGAAATAATAATTAAATTCTGTTAAAAGTTTTTCGTAAAACATCGCTATTTTAATAATATTTTAATTAATTAAAGTAAAATAACTGTAATTTTAATTATTCTCATTTTTCTATGTTGTTTTTCTATTTTTTAACGGTTACTATTTTGATTGAAACAACTAAACTACTTTAAAACAAAAATATAACACAAAAACAGAAAATGTTAAGTTAGAATCGGTCGAACAGATGAGTAAAATGTCTTTTTCCCAAGTCGAAAAATATGTTTTTATGAAATTTAAATATATCAAATAAGGAAAGGAAAAAAGAAGAACTGCTGAAACGTGTGTTTAACATTTGCGAATAGAATTATTTGGAAATATTTATAATTGACACGAGAATCCTTATTTATCTCGTTTTAAGTAGTCACAATCAGGTCTTATTGTGTTCCTGTAATATTACGAGACTCCCTGAAGTGAAAACCATCGTTGATGATGGACACACAAATTTACTTCATTATTTCTAAAATTATGTGGAAATATAATTACGATAAAAACGTATACGTCAAACAGTTTTAAGAAAATGATCATAATCAGTCTTTTTTAATATGAAAAATATAACAAAAAATAAATCGTAGGTGGAAACAACGTAACTGTTACGTTACTTTAACAAAATTGATTAAACTAACAAAAAAACTACACTAAGTTTTCAGTTTGCAAATATAAATGATTAATTTGTTGTTTTTTTTATTTTCAGACGGAACTTTTGGGTCAAAATTTGTATGACTACGTTTATCCAGACGATCATATGGATTTATCGAAAAATTTGAGTATGAATACGTTTCTTCAATTAACAAACGGTCGCAACGAAAATGACGAGAAGTCAAATTCGCGCGATGACACGGGTTCACGGGATAATGGAACCGCCGAAGAACAACGACGAAGTTTCAACATTCGCATTTCGCATCGTGCCGCGTCCAGGCGCGAGCACACGCAGTACGAGTGCTTTCATGTGTCCGGGATTTTGCGTCTTGCCGAGGCTTGCAAAAATGCCGATCCTAATCGATCTAGACGAGGTACATTCAAAATCATTTGTACTTTTACAATACGTTTTAAATTCAATATTACAACAAAGTATAATTGATTCTTGAATTATGTGACAAAATTCACTGACAACTGTATAATAAATAAAATAATATGCTTATCATAATTATCATTTTTATTTAAACAAACATATACGTATGGTATAGCGGACATACAGAGAAGCGGCAGAGCCCCCAACGGATTCTGTTAGTTTCAACAATAATTACCTGAAAACGTGATTTTGTCACATTTATCGTGCATTTTTTACATTTACATATAATATATAAAGAAATAAGTTATTTATGTTAAATATAATAATTTTATTTCTAAAATAAATTGTTTTAGTATTTAAAATGTTAATATGTTATAGATTATTTCAAATAGATCTTCATTAATTGCAATAAAAAGGATTACTTTTATTCATATTTTCATAAAATGAAATTTTCTGATTAAGAAATAATAATTTGTTATTTAATTGAACATTAAAAATAAATTATTTCGTGAACTACTTTAACTAGAACAAAATGGATACACTTTTACAGAAAATGCCAGCAGCAATGATGTCATATTTGTTGGTATGGCTCGTCTTCTGAAGAAACGCACAATTACAGAACTGTCACTGTTAGAAGCAAATAAGGATGAATACGTGACACGCCATTTGCCGGATGGTCGAATTATATTCTGTGATCACCGGATATCCGTTGTCGCGGGTTATATGTCCGAGGAAGTATCTGGACTTAGTGCATTTGGCTTTATGCACAAGGAAGACGTACGATGGACACTCATTGCACTTCGACAAAGTATGCAACTTGTAATCGTTATTCTATCAAATGATTTTCGTTACTTTATCAGTTATAATTCACATTTATTATTATAATTTAATATTAATGTTTTGCCATGTACTTGAATTGCAGTGTATGTTCAAAGAGAAGGATTTGGATCATCTTGTTATAGATTACTTTCCAAAACTGGAGAGTTTATTTATTTGCGAACGCATGGTTACCTAGAATTTGACAAGAAGACGAATACCTTGGAGTCGTTTGTGTGCATTAATACCCTTTTGTCGTAAGTTTATTTAATAATACATAATTATTTATTTAAACAAATTAACGTTTGTTCCATCCTGAATATTGATCAAATTAATTAAATAGACTATTAATTTATTTGTGTTTTAAATTAATGCATATTTTTGCAGTAAGAAAGAAGGAGAAGAACTTGTACGAGAGATGAAGAACAGATTTTCCGCAACGATATCCGGTACAAATGCGATAGAAGGAAATGACGATTTGGCGCTTTGTTTCGTGAGTATTTTGGAATAGACAAGTCTAATGAGACATAATGTATCTAATAATTCAACAACTGGAGTCGGAAATTTGATTATTTGTAATTGCAGAGTCCTGATCGATCGGATTCGCAAGCGAGTGTTGAGGATCCGTCCCAGTTAGAGGACGCAATAACTCATTTAATTCGGGATCTGCCGTCGCCAGCGATTTCGGAAGACAGACTGTCGCCATCCCCAATGCCTAATACACAATTTGTGAAAGCTGCGATGTACTCGCAACGTCTGCCACCGGCGTCAGTGCAGGCAAGCAAAATGGGTCTGAAGCGTACTGGACCACCGAATGTGGTGAGTCCAAGTACCTCCACGAAATCCACGTGGCAATCGACGTCCGCATCATCCACGCCAGTTGCCTCACCGTCGGACAACACAACCATACGATTCAGCAAAAAGGACACTAGTTGTCCAAAGGCACTGAGTCCGGGAACGTGCTCATCTTTTGCACATAATCCCACCGACTGCAAACCGCGAATCAATAAGAAAAATTCGCGAACTAGTAAAAATCAAAACTTGCATTACACTGATGCTGAAGAAAACAAAGCAGTCGATCATTATCAACTTCAGGTTAAACTAAGTTTTATTCTATATTTTCTTTTCAGTAATTTTATATTGTAAAAGAGCAACATGAGTCTGACAGAATCTTTAGAAGTAAAAAGGCGAAAGATTTTTAATTAATCAAATAACTTTAGTCATTAAAAAATGTGCAAAAGGTTCAAAAAGAAATATTCTGTTTACATTCATACATTTTCTCATGCTTTTACATTTTACTCTTCGTTTATTTAAGATGATTCTTGAAATCTTTTATACTGGATTTAGTGTCTTCTTAAACTAAAATTTTTTGATATTTAATTAAATATTCTAAAATATATCACTTTTAAATTCTGAGAAAATTCTCCCTGAATGAAAGAATGAAATCGACGCTTCTTAAGTAAAAGGTTACATCTCATATTTTGTTTACAAAAGGATACATCTTCTATGTTTAAACATAGGAGATGTATCTTTTTGTACGAAAAATATGAGATATAATCTTTTACGTAGGAAACGTCGAAATGATATATTTTAGAATATTTAATTCAATGTCAAAAGAATTTTAGTTTAAGAAGACACCAACTTCAGTATAACAGACTTCAAGAATCATCTTAAAACCTACGAAATTTAAATCAAAAGACACTAACTTCGATGCAGCAGACTCTATATATTGCCTTGATCATGTTTCATCTTTTATATGCTTATTAACTTTCTAAGTATTTATTTCCTTACTTATTTATTTATATTCATTTTTGAAATCTTTCACATGATATTTTTATTTCCATTCTATAATATTTCGTACGTTTACTGTATAATTATTTTATATTCAATTAAATGTATTAATTTACTATTAGTTTATTTATTAAATCATTAAAATTTGTACAATTGTTTATAACAAAATTATCAGAAATAATGTTGGCCGTTAGTGTTATTTTTTGCTATAAAACATTCTGTGTACTTCAAAAGTACGCAAAGATAAAATCATTGAAATGAGTCTTACAGATTTACGTTTCTCGAATAAGAATTAATTTAGTTGAATAAATCTTCTAATTAATTAAGTTTACTTTAACGTATATTGTTTACTAAATTAATTTCAATATTATTATATTATTGTTGCAGGTCAGAACAGAAACCGAAAGAAATCTTTTGGGTGTGGTAGATGAGGAGACCGAGTCGTTACAAGTTAAATGTCGCAAACGGCCGTTCGGAAATGCCTTGGAAAGTAATAATGGCGCGAATAAGCGAAGACCTAATGAAACGTGTCGACTATCACCTTTACAACCAATAGGAAATGTATCACAGGAAACTTGCGGTGAAACGAACCTCGCAAATCATGAGTTTGATATCGGTCCGCCAGGCTCGGATATTTTATTAGATCCCACGGATTTTAGTACTTTTCCAGATCCGCAGTTAATTGCTGACGATATGGACTTACGAGATCTGCAAGTGGATCAACTTGGTTTAGAAAATAATCCAGGTATTAATTTTATCAATATATTGATTAACCAACAAGGAAATTGGCGTATTTAAATATTTCAGTCAATTTCACATTTTGATTTATTATTTGTTGCAGAACTTATGAGGATACTGGATAATTTGAGATCTCCATTTGAAAGTGAGTTTCGGTTTATTTACTTTTATTTAAATATAATTTTTTGTTAAATAATTAAATTACATGAATTTTGTGTACTATTTTTAGGAACTGACGAGGATCAAATGACACAGCCATTTTTGGAAAACGATGTAAGACACAATGTTTTGTTTATTTAGTTAAGATTTTTAAGTCATAAGACCTTAATTTAGTATCGATATGAATATCAAAATGCATATTTATATTTTGTTTAGCAAGTCGTGAATGATGAACTAAGAAGGACACACTTACAACTTGCTAATAGTATGGCACTTCGAGAGTCACAGTTTAACGTTTTAGAGAGGGATTTGGAGGATCCTACGCTACAAGCTCAGAGGGACAGTTTCTCTCAGTTACAAGTATGTGTTAAATTATGCTATATTTTTGAAGATATTTTAAGTAAATCATCTTTTTTGTATGTATATAATTTCGTTTCTAGTATATTTTGTAACAAGGGAGGTAACATCATAAATTCCGAAGGTTGTGATTATGAGCAAAAAATATTACGTTTATTTCCCATGGTGCAAGATATATTAATTATAAAGGAACCGTCAATGCAGTTTACAAAAAACTAACCTGTGCCGTGAACTGCATTAACGGCCCCACATTATGGAAATTTAATTACCTTTGTTAATCAACAGAAAAAAATGTGATAATATATGAAATTAATTTGATTTTTTTTATTTAGGCAGAACATAACATGCAAAAGCAAATGTTGAAGACATTACAACAGGACCATCGGAATATGCAAGTGAACGTGAAACATGACATTGGAGTGTAAACATTGTTCTTCTTAAGCAGCTGTAAGCTTGGGTAAATTAAGGATTAATTCTACTCTAAATTCTATTTATCACTTTTTATTGAATTGAAGTATTTTATATGCGTTTCTTTTTTATGAAAATAGTAATGCTATAAAATAATAATTATTTGTAACGAACAATTTTTCACAACAAAATATTATTTTTAATTACAACAAAATGCTAATATACAAAGATATTTGTGTTATATATGAGTGTATATGGAAATATATGATCCTATGGATTGTACATTTACGCATATATCTCATAATATCCAACAAATGTATATTTCATGTCATATATGCGACATATATAAATCATACATAACACTATATGAGTTTAACATATATGTTATATGCAAAAATCTATCTGCCTATAACATATTTGTTCAAACTAATATAATTATTAGTACATTGAAAGTGGTATTTGTATTTATATTTTTAATCGATAAAAGACTAACTAATTGAAAGACATCTCGTTTAAATTGATTCGTTTAATGATTTTTTATCATTTTTAGTAAAAAGTGATTGTAGTTGCAGTTGTTTAAGAGAATCCTTAATTACGTATTCATGTTCTTCCTAACTTGATGTCCGTCGACAATGGGGGAGGGGAGGGGGGATAAATTAGATAAAATGTGGTGCAATTTTCCGTGTCGACGGTGCCTTTTTGCACGTTCCGCCGAAAAGGCTTTGTACATAATGTTTTGAACAGAAATTTGTCATAATTATTTAACATGGTTTCGTTGTATAGTCGTTAAAATTTCATCCAAGTTGTTTACGTTTGAACAAAATTATGATAGTTATGTGTGTGTAAATTAAATGTCGACTTGACGAAATTTTAACATTTATGCACTTGTATATTACATGCAAATACTTTTAACAAGCAAATTTAAGTGAATTTTAATATGTTTTCAATGCATTAGTTTTAATTGTCTGACACATTTTTCACGAAAGCATAGTTAAATCGAAAAAAAATTGTACTGATTGATAAACACATGTGATCAGTGAGATTTGAAATGAAAATACGTAATACAATTTTAATACTATACTCAATGAGAAACTTTGTTAAAATTGATCGATGTTCCAGTTAAAATATATATCTAGTGTCAAATTAAATCACATTTCGTATGGAGCTGCACAAAAATAAATTGGGAAATACAATAAGGATTTTTCGAAAAATTAATATTTATATGGAAGACATTGTTATGATCTGATTAAAAAGATCTATTTCTGATACATCTGAAATGTTTCCGTCTGTCAAAGCAGATATCATCATGCTTTGTACACGGAGTTGATGGCGTGCCTTTCCGTAAGTCTCAGCCGCGTTGAGCTTGCTCACATCTCATTTGTGGAGCATGTACTCCAGGGCCTTTAAATTGGAAAGCTGTACTCGCCTAGTAAGCAGCTTATAAAACGCTATATCCTATGATAGTCAATTGGATAACAATTGTATGGCATTGCCTAAGCATTAGCAGTTAGCTCATCTCCTTGAGGTTCGGTAAAGTTAAGTATATCTGGGTTTCGTTGGAAGATATGGGTGTATATTTATGACGGCCTTTACTTTATTTACTATTTATTTTGTTGTCAATATCAGGTAAATATAAGTTATTTCTGACCATTCCAGTAATCGCACCAGTGTCTGAAATAATTCGATGTATTCTCCTGTTGTCGCTAATGCAAAATTCCGTAAACTAAGGAACAAAACTTTCCCAAGCTCTGGTTTAACCAATAGAACTTTGTTAATGGACATACAATAGTTTGCATCGGGCGCAAACATGTCTTCATACTTAATAAAAGCAAATTAGACGTTCGATATCTCCCTCCACCTGTTGCAAAAGTACCTCTCAACATTTGATACATTCACTCGTTTTCCGATCATTAAGAGCAGACTTATAGTATCATGAGAGGTGGTTTCTGTGTTTGTTCAAGATTTGGTATATTAGTATTTTCAAGGAACTCTGCTTCTATTGCACTATAGCTTCCATTTATTTCTTCTTTAGTTAATTCCCTGACTTTTAATCTTAAATTATACATTCGTAGTGCACCTTCCATGCCTTCTTTGTGAAACGAATCTATATTAGTAAATTATGCTAGTACAGATATATAAATCGAGAGTTTGAGATTCATGTTGTCATTGACTTCCTCCCTGAGCAAATTCTTCTGGTAACATGGATGAACAAGCAATGCAGATATCTTTCCTAATATAATATCAGTTAATGCAACATCTTTAGTTGGAGTACATACCCTCACCGATTTTGTGGGGCAAGTTCGAAATTCGATGTGGTTAGAGCCTTTGTTCCCTATCTGTGCATTATCTGCGATAGATATTACATTTTTGTACTCTTGTATCTTGACATGGTGTCATTCAGTGGCAATCTCTTTAATTCAGAATCGATTTGTCTTTTGGTATTCATTTATCTATATAATGTCAAATTAAATCACACTTTCGTATCGAGCTGCACGCTAATAAATTGAGAAATATAATAAGGATTTTTCGAAAAATTAATGTTTATATATAATGAAAGACATACAAACAAATACAAATGAAATGATTACAAAGAAGAGAAACTATTGAATATAAGTATACGAAAACTACTTTGTATTTGTACAGATTTTTGTACTTGTTTAAAGCATAAAGCAGTACTTAATTTTTTTATGAAATATTCTTGAACCGATCTGATCAATTTTCAAAATGTTTTACTGAACATTTATTATCTTTTATTTATGTTTCTCATTGTTTAATTTAATATTTATGATCCTATGAAATTTCGACGAAATATTTTTGTTAAATTATTTAATATAATTGTATATAAAAATACTATTTAACTAGTGCATTGGAAGCGTTTTAAAAAACACGCTATTGTAAATATTAAGCTGCAAATTTACAAATGAATGATGTTTAAGACTTACACGTCTTCAAACGTTTATTTCACTATCGCTATTGTTTTTGTATTTTTTACGAGACTTTTCATAATAATCGATTCGAAAAATAAAAAAATATATATATATTTCATATTGTACGTTCAGATCAAATAAACCGATTTAAGCATATATTTTAATATAAATTAAAACGGAAAGACTTTTCTTTTTTTGATAAATTGTATAATAATTATTTCAGTTTTAAATTTCAAAATATTCACTCAGTTGTTAAGTCAGTACTGATTTGTCCAAGCCGTTTTGTAAGACTTTGTTTTAGCTTTACTTGTTTGTGTAATAATTTATTATAGCGTAAATCGAGTTGTTTGATCGGAGCTTTCAGTTATAGAAAGATAAAATAATTGTACATATATGAATTGGTATTAATTTAACGTTGTCAAACTGTTCGTAACGATTAGTTTAACGAGCGTTTCGTCTAATTTGACAAATTCTACTAGATAATATAAAAGACGATGATTCATGTGTAAATCATTGCTATCAAATTGAGATCTTATTTAAAATTTTGTTCCAAATTCGATTAGCAGAGATTTATAAAAATGTTTGCAATCAGAGTGAGAAATGCGTGTAAACGATCAAGTTCGTTCGATTTGAGGCAATAATAAAAATATATTTTGTTTAATTTATTATATTTTATCTTTGTTTTTTAATCTACAAAATTTACTTTGAATTGGAATTAATGTAATTATAAATTATTATAATAAGTTTTTCTTTATTAAAAGTAATTTATTTATTTTCAATATATCGTAGAATTTTATATTGCCTTAAAATGAATTAACTTGTTTCTATTTAAAGGGTTTTGCTGCAATTCTGACAAAATTTTGCAACTTATGTTATTTCATTATGTCTTTTTTTCAATGTAAGATCGATCTAAGTCGGGTACGTGCATAATATATTATTTTTACGATGTGATTTGCGAGACTATTATGTATCATTACGCATCATGCGAGACAATTATACAGGGTGTCTCATTTTAATTTTTCACCTGGAATAACTCAAAAAATAAGCTTCTAACGAAAAAAATGTCCCAAATAAAAGTTGGTCAGTTTGATGAGGGAAATTGATTGGTATCATTATTTT
>JABFPJ010003018.1:0-17468 GCA_022817425.1 Gryon sp. ZL-2020 | reverse complement strand
TTTTATTTGGTTGAAAGGTATTTGTGGTATGATTAGTATTATTATCAGTAATATTGTTTATTTTGTTTAATCTTATATTAATATTTTTGTTGATAAATTCAGTTGGATATAAGTTATCATTTAAAATATTTTTGACAATATTAATATTGTTCTCATGAAACTTTTTATTAGATAATTATATTGATTTATCAATTAATTGATAAATTATAGATCTTTTTTGATGAATTGTTAATTGTTATTATTCATTAAATTATAATTTTAGAAATCTGTAATGTCGGTTATCAAGACTAGGACTTGGTCTTAATTAAATATATTTTTACATTTAAAGGTTACACATTATTTATTAATCTGAAACATTAAAAGAAGTTGTCAAGTCTCTCAGATTTTTATATATCAGAATTAGTTAAACTTTGTTTATACCACACATGGAATAAAGTTACATTAAAAGTACTGTGTCGAAATTTAGATTTTTCATAACCTACAGGGACGAAAATATATTTCTCAAAATGTATTTGAAATATATAATTTCTTGCCGTTTTACGTATAAAAAAATATATATTTCATATATTTTTTATATATTTTACAAAATATGTGAAAATATATGCCATTTATATAATTTCTTGCCGCAAATACATTTTTTTCAGAAAAATATATTTTATATATATTTTGAAAATATATTTTCGATCGTGTGGGTAACATTATTGGATAGTCTAATAAATTTTATTTTATTCTTTTAATTACAATTTGATCTTCAAAAAAGCATTAATTTTTAGTGTAATTTTGTTTTGAATTTGCAGTTCTCAAAATGTCATTAAATAGTATATAGTTTTATCACTTTGAGTTTAAAATGTTCCTTTTAAAATAATTTATCTTATACACGAAAAATATCCACTCAAAATCACATGTGTATCCTCTAAAACCAAATGGTTTGTATAGGTCGTCCAAAATTTTCATCGATTATAAAATAATATCATCGAAAAACTTGCGTCACGCCTAAATTCATCCTTAACGCATTTTCAGTCACATGAAAATCAATTCATATGATTTTGTTAGTGCTGCTTGTAAAACACGAATAAAGATATAAACACGTAAAATTTTGGAAGAGTTTGGAAAAAGAAATAATAAAATAAAAAAGAACAAAATTTATGATTTTATGCTAAAAAGGAAACGTTGAAGCGAAGCATTGAACACATTGCGATGTTTTCTATAAGAAATGCCGCAGGACAGTTCCGCTACTTCAATGTTCAAAGCGGTCGTTTAATTCAAGGCCAAATTTTGGTGTACCATTATGGTCAATGCGGTAGACCAAATGCCATATCTCAGTGTCAAATTTTCACTTTCTTCGCCTTTTGCTCTCGGCATGATATATTTTTCAATTAGAAACCGCATTTTCCTCAACAAGCATCAATAATAATTTTTCACGCCTTTGTTGTAACCGTAAAGGGGAAACAAAAATTATAAAACGTTTTATTTAAATTATCCTATCACTGGGGTTCCATATTTTTACTCTTCGAACCAATATCTTGAACCCAAAACAAAGATATTTCGGTACTACTTATCGGGAGAATCAGTGTCCTAGGTCGTGCAATATTTTCAAAACACGATATGTAAAATTTAAACTGAGTAAATAAGATAATTGAAAGATGATCTCAAATATTTGACAAAATGCTTACTAAAATATAAACATAGATATTATGTAGTACTTGTCATAAATACAATTTTGCGTAAGATTTTACAGTTTTTTGGAACTAAGATAAGTCCTTCCAGATTATAGTTTCATGAATTTCTTCAACGGAAGAAAATAAACCTTTATGTAATTCTTTAATTGAATATTATTTTGATATTCTTGCAATGTGTATTTTAGAAATATAATATTGAATCTACGGTTGTAAGCCAGAAGCGCAAATGCTATAACATGTATATATCAAGTGCGCAAATGAAAATAATCCAAATGTGCGAATTGAAAATTACTAAATGCGCTAATAATAATAATTATACGAATTTTGATAAAATGTTTCATCAATATTTGTACGTTTATTGAATAAAATATTTTTAATTTTAATGGTACTCCTTTTGCTGTAATTATTTATATGGAAATCAAGAAACGAACTGCCAATCGTCAAGAATTTGGTCATTTTCTGTTCGCGCTTATGGCAATCACCGGAAACTACACTTAATTAAGATTAATGAAATACAGCATAAATCTTTCTATGTTTGTTTTTATAACTGATTTGATATAATAATATTGTATATAATGTTTGTTTCATTTAATGGGATATTCAACACTATTTATCTTTTTACACAAAATGTCATCAGTTCCATCAATTAGGCGCCAAACATCATTATGTCAAGATGATGAACTTACAGTAATAAGATGATGAATGGTTATATTGAAAGAAATTGAACAAATTGCCATAGAGTAATTTATAAACCTCATCAACATTAGTACAATTTTCGTTTTTCAACCCTTCATAATAATAAAATAGAAACCCATCGTTAAAAACACATTTCAACATAAATTACAGACAAAAATTAATTTTTTTCAATACAATTATTTTTGTAGATTTTTAAATAACTGATGATTCATGTAAATCGCTATATTATTAATAATATTTAATAAAATGTTAACTGAAATTTCATTTAATTTATTATTTATTATAAATGAGTAACATAATTTTTACAAAATTAAAATGTATTATCCACAGTTTTGTTAACGTGTTTGAAATTATCTCATTTTATCTTAATTGTTGGTCGAGGATTTCCCTGAAACAAAGATATTATCAGGTTATTATGCAATATCTAAATGCTCCAATTTTACGTAATTTCTCGCATAATTTATGATGCTGGGACAGTTTGCTAGTTCCCAAGAGATAATCCTCATGATCTCATTTACTTAGGACAATACATTCGTATTGAACCTTGGGTTAGTCACATTATGAATCAACATAACTGAGATGGTCGAAACAAAATATCTAGCGTAAATGTTCGAAAGGAACTGTAATAGATCCCAGGTTTAAGTGACGTCATTTGTAAACGCACATTATCACCTGTTTGGAAAAACTATTATCGCCTTTGTAAACTATGAATGAAGATAACTGCAAATTAGATAAAAACAAAGCATTATGTAAGACCGAAATTGCGTCAAACTGGAGTATTCGAAAGTTTCGATAATACTCTGGTCTAACAATTGTATATCATTTTTTGGTCCTGTTTGAAAAATATTGACCGTCCCAAACAGCTCTGAACTATACGTATCTTGTTTCACAAGCCAGGTTACTTTTTACCAACGCATATGTCCTATAAGATAATGTAGATTGATTTGCATATATTTTCCCGAGTTGGTACAAAATTAGGTCATACTATCTACGTTTGAGTGAGTGACTCATACTGATATACATGATCTGTAATAACAACATTAGAACATTTTAAGATAAAAAAATGAAACATTTAATTTCTTTTTTGAATCTTTATATTATTATCTCTAATTTGAGATTTGTTTTATATAATCTTATAATGCAATGATATTCTAATTAAAGTGACTAATTTTTTGAGTATTTTCCCCAATACTTAATTTTTGTATATTCTTTTTTTTTCTGGTACCTGCTCTGATTTAATCTTTTTCATTTCCCTTGGTGCAAAATATACTATTTAGTTACGAGGGTGGGAAATTTTTCTAAATCTTCCTGGGGAGGAAAATGGCATTTCCCTCCCCGAGTAACGAAAAAATATTTAACGAAAATCTCTGTTTTCATGATTTTTCAATTTTTTGTTAATTAATATTTAAAATAATTAAATTAACTTACTATTAAATATGATTTAATTGTGTCAAAATCTATATCGTTTAAACAATGTTTTTCTGTCGTTCATGTACAAAAAGTAGTCATTTTCGTGCTTTATTTACAGGCAAAAAGTGACTTCTATCACCCTAGGTCGAGGAAATGGGCGCAAAATACGTTATACATTAAATGGCACTCAAATCACTACTTTTTGTCCATTCATGACAAAAAGTTACGTTCGTACTGCGGGCGCAAAGGCCAGTTTCAGTCGTGCGCAGCGGAGAAAGTTGGAACTAACAGCGCTCTCGTACCGAAAACTTCGCTTTCGGTACTCAATGCGTGTTTGTTCCAACTTTCGCTCCGCTGCGCAAGACTGAAAAACGTCGTATCAGCCTCGGGTGCAGTAGCGCCCTCGGACGTAATATACTATTTCGTTACTCGGGGAGGGAAATGCCATTTTCCTCCCTAGGGAGATTTAGGAAAATGGCTTTTTTCCCTCCCTCGTAACGAAAAAATTCGTTTCCCTTGTTGCGTGACTGGAATATACTATTTCACTCGGTTTGTGGCACCTTCGGCTAACGTTGCCACAAACCTCGTCAAAATAGCCCACTTTGCACCCTACTACGAAAATAACTATTTCTTGAATTGTTGTATGTATTGGCATATCAGAATTGCCATATATATGTTATATATATGGCATATATCAGATAAACTAGATTTACACTGCAGATAAAACAGGAATTTTCAAATTACAATATCAATGAGCCTAATAATAATTTTAAGTAAAATTGATAATATTTTCTTAAGTAATATTAAACAATCCAAAAGAAATTACTTATTTCTATTTAAATAAAGTTTGTTTCAAGTTTATTTAGGACTAAAGAAATATATTTATTAAATATATTCTTGGAGTTTAAAATTATGTAAATTAAATATTCAATTCAACTAATTTAACTGTACAACTCACTTAAAACGACTGCATTTTAAAATAAAATCAATAGTTAATCAATAATTTCCCACAATTTATTTGCTCGATTTATTCCATACGTCATACAATAAACTGCAGCAAATCATAATCAATTCACCGTGAAATTAATCTCCCATTTCATCTTCGATTGTCGTACAATATTTTCCCTTGTAAATTTCACGGCGTTACAAATGTCACGCGCGAATGTACGACGCATAATAAATTTTGTATCGATAGGATATAATACTTTGAGAAGAAACCTATAGATATCGAAGTTTCGTTCTTTATACTCGTGAAATATTTAGATGTTGGTTGCAGGGCGTTGCAAATTAATAATCACTTTATACAGACCAGCCGATATTCATCAGCATAAATATGATATTGATTTGATGAGGGAACAATTGTCGATCCTACATTCGCTTGCAATCCAACCATCCAATAGGTCAATTAGTTATGGGAATTTTATTATCATCGTTTAATATCCAGTTACAATAAATTGGAAAATCAATTTCAAAATTATTTATGAATATAATAAGAGTTGCTTTCTGTTATTTATTTTTAAAAATTCTGTATTTTTTCTAATCATATATATGAATAGTTAATAATTTTTTAATTATATTTAAATTTAAAAAAAATAATTATTTAAACAATTGAATAATCAAATTATCAGAAATTCCTTCTCGGTATATATATAAGAATCTCGGAAGAATTGCCCAGGTAAGAAAAAGTCCTCTTATCATTTTTGTTTGAAACTTCAAATTATCGATTCTAATATAGCAGTTATTCATTGAATGGTAAACATAATTAGGTGAAATTATATATCATAAAATGAAAAAACAAACAAACGTTTTATTTTACCTGATATGTTTGTTTTCTTAAACGGCTTGAGTAAATTTTGCCAAGATTTACATCTTTATTATGGAAATTATTTTTCTTAAAATTTCTGAAATAACTATGAGAAGAGTTAGTTATTTTATCAACATAATTTTCGAAAATTTTATCTAATTTTAATTTGGATGTTATTATAAAAATTAACGAAGAATATTAAATAAACCATTTTAATGTAAGAATTATAAGAAACTACTAAATATTGGAGCAATGAAATCAATTTTTTGTCAAAATGTTATTCCACCAAATTAACTTATTTTCCAGCTCGTTCAAATACATAAGATTAAGTAAACAATTTTTTTAATCAGAAAAACTATAAGCATATAGTTCCTTTTTCAATCCACATCTTGTACACCCAGAGAAAAGAGTCATGAAAATTTACTATGTTTTATAGTAGTTTGGGAATTTTTGCAAAAGAGTACAAATTTTACTATGTTTAAAAGTAAATTTCAATATAAACATAGTAAATTTCAACGAAAAAATAGTAAAATTCAATTTAAAACATAGTAAAATTTATATTTTTTGCAAAAATTCCCAAACTACTATAAAACATAGTAAATTTTCATGACACTTTTCTCTGAGTGTATTATAAGTAAATGTCATTTTGAATTTATCTAACATTTTTTCGTCTTATATACCGCAATAATTTCTGTAGATGAAAAAATTACACCCAAAACCATAAAAATAATTTCATCAGCCCATCGACATAATGTCTGAATGATTCGACGACAATAAAACCAGTTGATGCCTCAAATTTAGCTTCCGACATAAACCTCAATTTGATTCGCTAAATTTTTTTACAACTTAAACACTTGCAACGAATCGGATCTTTAAAGTGCTTCGTGCGTGTATTGGTTAGAGCTATTCTGACGTTACAACAACCGAACAATTGTATATAATACGAAAAAGGGCGTAAAGTTTTGAAGAACGACGAGATGTAGTCTCATAGAACTTTTCGGCATTGCATTTCGATATAACAGTGGCATAACGAAAGGAAGACGAGCACAATATTTGGGTGAAGGCAAGTCTGTGGCTAATTGAAAAGTCAAAACTCAAAAACGTGAAAGCGTGGAAATAGTCGTTTCGTTGTTCGAACTCGCAAGTCCAATAGATGCACCCTGCGGTGATGCTTTGACAGGGGGCTTCTGACATCGAGCAACAATCGACTTCCTGCAAGACCAAGTAAAGCATAATCAGTTCATGCATAAACACGCCATGTGTTAATTTCTTCTTTTTTCTCTCTTTGTTCAAAATCGTCTTAAACATCAGTACAATACAATTGGTAGCGCTCTAAATTTGACATTCTGTAACCGTGAAAATTTGATTTTTCGATTGCCATTTTATTTTGTAAATACACTGTCAATTTATCGATTTTTTATTCTAAAATCTTATGAAATGTTTCGGAAATATTTTGAAAAGTAAATTCATTTATAAATGTATATATAAAGAACAGTAGATGTTTCAAATGAGATAAGCATAACATAACATAATGAATAAAAAAATTTCATAAATGAAAAAGGTGAAGTATGTACACTAGCAGTTCTGTAAGTTTACTATATTTTTTGTACAAAATGTAATTGATATAAATATTATGAGGACGGGAAAAGACTTCTTTCCGAATGCAAATCAGTCTCACTTTCGCAACTTTTTGTATTTGGAAAGAATCAGTTTTTTTGCGGCCAATTTATAAACATTTTTGAATGACAAAAATATAATACTTGAAAGCAGAAATAAAATTGAAAATTATATATACTAATATTCTGTTTTTCTGTAATTCTTTCACTAAGTCTCGAGTAAATAAATTTTTTTATTAATAAAAAAGAAGTTATTGAATAAAGTGAGCTTGAAAATCGCTTTTCATATAATCGACAAATCATCAGCTACTAAATGTTATGTACTACCAGAAGAGAAAGTTCATAATCTGTCATAAATAAAAGCACGTCGGTTTCTGGCTGCAATTTACCACAAAATACAATTGACATAAAGTTATTTCTTTACATACCCAGAGCTCATCGTGGTATTTCGTTACGCTTTCAAAAACGATGTCGTTTTATGTATATCCGGAAGTATGAACAAGTATTTACCATATACATTTATCCATTTATTCTCCTTCATCCCGTATAATGAAAACCTCAATTTTAATGCTGTAAAACAGTGTAATATATTTTAGAAAACGTTTGTAAATATTGAAATTTTAAACTCTTTTAAACGCAGAAAAGTTCGTTAAACTCTATTTCCAGTTTTATAATATTAAATTATCCATGTAAGAATAATATAATCTGTTTAAAATGTCAAAATACTGTTTTGAATAGAAATTGTGCATCGTTAAATAGAGAAAAATATCTGTTTAAGAATCTGCAAACTGCTTTCCCTAACGGAACAAAATATATTTCGAAATATATGCAAAAATATATGTAAATATGTGCACATATATTTTCGGCAAAAAGTTATAATATTTAATATATATTTCAAATATATTTCTGAAATATATTTATAAAAATATAAGTAAAAATATATTTGTAGAATATATGCAAAAATATATTTTCAAATATATTTTCAAATATATTTTAGCGGCAAAAAATTATATATTTTGACATATATTTTGACTTATATTTTTTTCCGTATGGGTTTAACATTCTATCTAAATATATTTATTCAGAAAAATAAAAAACATATTTTTATCGTGAAATAATTGAGGATGTCTGATTTTAATATTTATCTTGGCTTACCCATTTGATTTACAGAGTAGAAGCACAGGAATAAGATAACTGTAATTCGTAAACGAGATTCGGGACATAGTAGTTAAGGGGTGCAAACTATTAAGCTCGGGATAAAAGTGGAATACTAGAGGGTGCCTAACACGGCACATAGTCAGAATTTAGTCGCGCAGGGAAACAGAAAAAGAGAGGCCGAAGTACTAAGATAAGCAAGGGCCAATATTGCACATCATGCATTGGGGCTGATTCTTCTGTCAAGAGTATAAATTGGATATTAATATTTCATAAACTCGGGATAACAGCAAATCCAGTGCTTGTTTAGAATACAACGATCACTTGATCTATCACCCCCGTTGTCAAAACAGTGCATTTTCCACAAATTATGATGTTTCAATTATGTCATTACATGAAAAATCTAATTTACTTAAACTTTTTTGAGCTACAATAGTATTTTAGATTATTTCAGATACATTTTCAAAAAAAATATAGTTATTAATTACTTAAATACATTTAGTTTTGTAAAAACATGAAACATTATTATTTATAAAATACAAATAATAATATATATTAATAAAATAGTAATAAATCTATCATCTTATTTATCATTTTATCGAATTGCTTAACAATCAATTTTCTCGATTTTCTTGAAATACATGACTCAGTTAATGAATTCCAACATTTTTCGTATGTCTTCTTTCTAAAAGTGTTTTCTCGAAAAAATCAAAGGGGAATTCGTTTGAACAAACGCGACGATCATTCGGAAATATTACACAGCTTAAACGGCGTGACACAATTCCTTGACTGTTTTATTACCGGTACTTATAATCACGCCCGCGTCATCATCATTGCAGGATCCGAAAACTATGTGACACAGCGGAACTCGGCGGCGCCGACAAAGTCTTCCGTCTCGGATATTACGCATGAAATTGTTGTCCTCTATTCGTCATAAAAAAAGCCCCGAACGGAAAAATGAATATAAAAAATCATAAAATGAGGGAAAAAATGCTTTGACCTGTAAACGGCGCAGATGCCGAAACGTCCATATTTCGCTCTCTGGGAATGTGTTTTTCCGCAGACTACGGAATGTCAATTCTTTCCAATAATTTTTTTACACTTCAATGACAAAACGGTGCCATTTCGTATTTATGACCGGCGATCATTGCGCTTCTTTCATTCCGTCTTGGCAAAATCTCTATTGCCGCGATGAATTTTCCTGTCGACCGAAATCACGTTTTCAGACCCGCAAGATGAGCACCTTAAAATGATCGAACCGAAGAAAAAAAAAAGGTCCAAAATGACCAGGCAATGTGGCTAAAATAAACAGTGTCGTAATAAATATTCGGAATAGTTTATTGTCGCGTTACAAGTTACAAGACCGGTATACGAACGAAAGATTATATTGCATCTTTATTTGATGGGCAAAATTTTTTTTCTGCCGATTGTTTGAGTAATTAGAAACGTTTTATTTTTTATGGCGACGTTTTGTGTTGAGAGAATCAGTTTATGGAAGTTATAATGTAATTTTAAACAAGATAATACAATTATTTAGGAAAAAATGAATTTTCACGTACACGGTAATTTAGAATTATTAAGTAAATAGAATCGTAAAAAAAATGATTTTAAATAATAAATATTTTAGCTAATAAATATTAAATTTTATTTTGCTATTTTAGAATGAAATTAAAATGTTAGAAAAATGTTACGTAATTTATCACTAATTAACAGTCATTCGGGTGGATCTGGTCTGTTGAATTCATTAAATGGGGAGTTAATTGTTCAATTCACATTTATCTGCCAACAGTTGCTGTAACATTAGTCGAAATCTCAGTTAAGCTGTTTATACGTACGCTCAATATGTCCCATGTGTTAGAAAATGTAACAAAAACGCCCTTATTTCATTGATACATTACAAAGATTGTTCCCCCTCATATCACAGACTACTATTTCTTATCCGATCTGACGTACAAGATTACATGTTATAAATTGCTCGAAGAAGTTACTTGATTATACTAATTTTATTCATATTAAACATGGTGACAATATTACATTCTTCAATTAAAAAATTTAAACAAACAAGTTAATTATTCAGTTTTATTTGTCCTTTTTATTTTATTAAAATTATAATTTTAATTTGATTAGTTAGTTAATCATAGTAAAGCAAATTAGTAAGTTATTAAACATTAAATACAGTAATAATTTTTCTCAAACAAATAACACACGAGTTTTTAAAAATATGTAAGTTTCTGATTTTATTAATAACTTTTTAGCTTTAGTCGGTTTCTAATAATTACAAAATTGACAATTTTAAAAATCAAAATGTATGATAAAATTTACAGTTAAAACATCAAATTAAACGTTAAAAAAATTCATCTTCATATTTTATGTCTTTATCAATACAAAAAAATCTTTTACGATGTTTTCATAAAACATCATAAAAAGGAAAATTTCTATGTAAAGAAAAAATTTGGTATAGACCTTTGAACATTTTTTTATTCTTAAAACGTGTTGGTAGGTTCCCAAATGTTTATTGAAACTAATATACAAATAAATAAATGATATTTATAGAATTTGTAGTAAGATTAATAAATTTTAATCTTACTAAAAATCAACAAATTTTGTATAAAAAAAATCGATCTGAAATAAAAACACACTAATAACAACTTATTGTTATGAAATAATAATCACTTATTAGTAAAAAATGAAATTATATGTTAAATGTTAAATCGAACGTAAAAGTAAAATTGTTTCATATAGAAAGTAAAAAGATAAGATAAATTATTTTGAATATTTTAAGTAAAATTTTTCGAATTATATAAGTATACTAAATAAAAAGTAGATCGTTTGGTTGTATTTGAAAGAAAAACAAGTTCAAAATTTCAATTTACGGTATATGTATTTCAGCTGCAACCTTTTTAAAGGTTCATTTTCTTTAATATAAATTATTTATATCAGCATATTATTTATACAACGTTTTGCTCAATATTTTTACAAGTAAAATTTTTTTCGTATTGAAACTAATCTCAGATTAGTAACATATGTTTTACATAGTATGTAAAGATACATACATAATACAGTTTGTACATTCAGTCTCTATATACAACGAAAATGGAATTATAATTTATATTGTTTCGCAAACATTTTAAGAAAAAGATACACCTATTTACATCTATATACACGAAAATAAATAATAAAACTAAAACATTCTAGATACATCCAGTAGAATACAAATTGCAGTACGCAGTCGACGACAAAAAATGAATTTAAACATTTGATGTTTCGCACTCTACTTTGTATAGAATGATATTATGTACAATATATACAACTAATAAATAAATATCTTTGGCTTAATACTTCAATTGGCGTTCAAAACGAAAATTGAAAATGTGTTTAAAACAAATCTTTTCGAAAGTTTGCTTTTAAACTTAATAAAATAAAAATAAATATAATACATCACTTACAAATGCAATCAATTGCAGTAACTGTAAAAACATACTAGCAATTAGAATGAAAATAATAATTCATCGATATATTATTACTCTTTCTATAAACTTCATTTATAGATAATATATTGCTAATATATTTTTACATTTACCAACGTATTTTTAACCGAAAGAAGTAACAAAGAAACAAAAGATTTAACAATTCAATAAATACCGGAGAAATGAACAATTAAAAAACGTGCTGCATGAAATATCAAACATTCACTTAAATTTTTTCTGGAATGTCATTTTTATACGGTTGGAAAAGTTTGGGTGGTTCAATTTTGGTTGTCCTCATTGGTCCACAGCTGGAGCTAATGAGATCGTTTGGCGGATAACTGGACGCCAAACTCGTTAGCTTGCTATTATCATATGCGTTATTTTGCATCTGATGCAAATCGTTAACTGGCACCGTGCTTGGTAACTTGAGAGCTTGTGGCGGCGGACTGACGGTACTGTGGGTGAGTCCTGGTCTCTGTTGGCCGGTGCAGTCACAGTCGCTGGAATTGTCGGAATGCGCTGGGCTGAGTTCATGGGACATGAGATTGGGTCTGAAGGTGGGCGATCCGGACGAGGACGTCGGTGAGGTCGGGCTGATGACGTACGGAGCGTTGCCGATGTTCGACACGCCTAATCCTAGATTAGGCAGATGAAGGGACGGCAAGGTTGGGTGGGGTTGCATCAAGTTGTGATGGTGATGATGTGCGCTCGGGTGGGAGTACACTGGCTGTTGGAGGTGTGGTCTGTGCAGCGTCGAATCCGTGGGGGTGGCGGGCGATGTTGATGGTACTGTTGGCGCCGGGTAAGGTGAGAAGCGCTGCCCGTAATAACCCGCTGCTGGTGCGGGATAAGGATGAACCAGGGGTCCAGGCATCCCCGGGTACCGTGGATAAGGTGTAAATGTTGAGATCAACGAGACAATCGCTGGATCCGTATATATACCAAAGGGCCAAGCCAGGGCCAACTTTTGACGTTTGTCTTTCATGCGACGATTTTGAAACCATACCTACAAAAGATAAATAACAAAAATATGAATTAATTCTGTCGAGAGAGATAAATTTATGAGCAATATATAGTTCTTTCAGGGAAGCAATGAGTGGAGAAGAAAAAGGCATTTGCCACTTCGCGATAATCAATTTATTGCCGCGATAATAAATTTTCAACGATCTCGAGTTGGAAGTTATTATCGAGCGTAAAGGTGAGACTGTGGAGAACTAAGCCTCATAATGAATTCCTCTTTAGCACCTCCGATACCGGATAATGGCATCAAAGACATTTCTTTGGATGCCGCCGAGTAACACTGGAAGTCGGCAATTACTTTTTTTTTCTGTTACCAGCCGCGAGAACAAAGTCAATTCATACAAAGGAACTGAACTACGCAGGATATAATTCCCGATCAAACAGCGGGAATTATATTCTGCAAATTCTTTAGTTTTTCTTTGGTATTCATAGAATTAATAGTTTTAAACAGCTTTGTTTGATTCTTGATTATGCAAATGTGACAAAATGATTGTTAAACAATCTTCCCTTTTGTAATAAATAAAACATTTTGATGGATCTTCAAGTTACCTTTATGGTAGACTCTGGGAGTCCCAACTGTGTCGCCAATTCGCATCTCCTTGGCCTGCTCACATAATTTTCTCGCAGAAATTCTTTTTCCAATCTGGTGAGTTGCTCTCTCGTGAAAGCTGTGCGATATCTTCGGATGCTTGGGTCCAAAGGTAAATGACAACCGGCCATCGGTTTGTTTGATAATTCTGTAAAATAAGAAGAAAAAATTTCTTATTAAACGACTGTCTAATTGGAATTCACTTCAGAGAATTATTTTGAATTTCGGAGACAATTGAAATCGGAAGATTCAGAAGGGTCGGATCGCTTTGTACGCGCCAACATCACACGAACAAGTCGGAATAAAGAGAAGACACATTATGTGATGGCGGTGGTCCAAGGCCGCCGACTTCCTATGGTGTTTTGACATTAGGGAACATGATACGCGTGCCCTTCCACACAGTGTGCGGTAACCTTTTTGTCGGAATATCGAGAACCAATAAAAGTCCTTTATTAGAACGTGACAATTCGACTACGCGTATTTAGATATCGATTCGAAAAGAAGAGCGGTCTTTGATACTTCCATTGTTCGGTGGACTTGAGAAACATGTTTTGCCGGAAGTGAAATTAAACGGACGATTAGTGGATCTTGGATTGTATAATCTGCGCTGATTATTGTAACTGAATGATTTTCATATTTTTTTTTTGCTTACATTCCGACTCTGAAAACTCGGAAACGTTTTGACAAGCGGCAATCATTAAAAACGTGTTATTGGTTTCCGTAGAAGACGGAAACCTTCGACAAAGAAACACTTTTATGATTATATGATCCGATGCTTATGTCTCGGAAACGGCAGTAGCAATCGGTCGAGTTTTTTTTATTTCAAGAATTTCTCGTTTATGATTGTCTGATTCATCTAAAAGTTGCGTTAGGACTTCGTACTTTTATGTTGAACATTATATTGACATTATTGTTGACCCAACAGCTCTACCGTCGTTAAAAACTTTTGCTTGTTAACTATTCTGAACTTCCAAATTTCAAATAAATTCATTGTTATTTTATCAACACTTCAGAAGATAATTCTAAACTCAAAATTACTTAACTGAATATAAAATTGATTTTTCTTGAAATTGCAAAATGAAAACTTATGAAATGAATGAAATTACCTTTTTCCGGTGTTGTTGGTGTGCTTTCTGAGTGTGGACTTTGCGAAGGGCTGTGTGATGGACTGATATTTTTGTATTGTGGCGGAACAACGTCAACCACAATAGTATCATCCTCCACTCGATTTTGCCTTGGCAAGTTCATTTGTTTGTATCCTATCATTTGGATGTATGTATTTGAATGTCACTTAATAAGTATACACTGTGTTCACTTAACACAATTTACAATTTTGTTCTTCCAGTTTCCATCAAATGTTCAAGAAGGTCTAAACACTGTGTCACCTCCGGGCACTAAAGTACACTAAAATCCACTGGAAGACTTATAAGAGTTCAAGTTTGTAGCTGACCCTTCATTTACGGTGAACACTGAATGACTGCTGTCACGAGCTGCTGGAGGGGTCACTTATATCACATACATTTCGGTAGGAAACATCTTGGACGATTCAATGGAAGGCGGAGCGTACTGGTTGTTGTGACGCTTGATTGGTGAGTCCCCTACTACTTTGGGTTGTGCCTTGTTTGAGCTGAGAAAAATAAAGGTAATACTACCGACAATACTATACACATTAAATTATACAAAGATAATATTACCGTCTATCTAGTTGATTTGGAAATTATTATACATCTTTATTTATGCCTTCCATACAATAAAACGGGAAAATCCAAGAAAAAGTTTTCAGTTTATTAATTATGGTTAATGTAATGGGATAAATTAGGCAGCTGAATATTTTTCTCAAAATATCATTAAAATTAGTATTGTTTTGAGTTTACTTTACGAGAAATTTATTGCTACGAGTCTCTAACTCTTTGTTCAGTTATATGGAGCACTTGAGTCTAGACAAACATGTGGTATTTGTTTTGAGAACAATGCAATATTTGTGTATTTAGTAGGATTACAATAATTTGATTGTAAAACAATTTGATATTTGATTTTCGGAAAGTAAGTTTCGTGCTTTTTTTATGTTTACAAAACATGTTTAAAATGATTAATGGAAAGTGAGTTGTACACATTTCCTTGTCAAAATTCAGTTCTTGTCTTATGAATATCAATTCATACAAAAATGATATCAATTGTATAAATTATACATGAAATCCATACTGAAGTAACAACAATTTTTTAATATGGACAAATTATTCTCATTTTCGATTTCCATTTCTTATTGTTAATATATAATAATCATTTATAACAATATTTCTATTATTCTATTTTACACCCAGAGAAAAGAGTCATGAAAATTTACTATGTTTTATAGTAGTTTGGGAATTTTTGCAAAATTTACAGTAGAACCTGTAAAGAGTCCACTTTTTCTGTCCTTTTTAACATGCAAAGAGTCCACTATTGTTATCTTTTTTTCTTCATACTAAAACACACGTTAAAAAAAGAGAGAAATAGTGGACTCTTCACAGTGTAAACAAAGACACAAATATGGACTCTTCACAGGTTCTACTGTATATTCTTTTGCAAAAATTCCCAAACTACTATAAAACATAGTAAACTTTCATGACACTTTTCACTGAGTGTATTTATTACAATCACAATAGTGATGCAATTTTTATTTATTTAGGATGAAAAGTGTTTTTTTTTTGTGATAAAACTGCAACCAAAATAAACTAATATTAATTACAAAATGAACTAATATTTTTACTACTTTGATAAAGTATCAATGAATTATGTACTCTACTATAATTCAATATATACATAATGTTGAAATATTTCCCAAATTGACACACCAAAACAATAACAACTGTTCCCTTTCCTCATATTTATCTTAATTTCCATAATTTTATATACTTTTATTGTTATTTTTATTCTCATACTTTTATTGTTATTTTTATTCTCATAGTTTTATTGTGATTCTTTAAATAAAAATTTGACTTCTGAAATAGAAACAAATTGTATGCAAGTAGATTTATTACACTCTTCAACTATGTACCTGAAATTAAAAGAATTAGAGCTCAATAAGGATAAACTCTAAGCATAACAAATATGTATTGTATTAGTTAAACTGTTTGCATGGTCACCCACACGGACGAAAATATATCCAAAATTTTATAGACAAAATACACTAAGAGAAAAAATATATCAAAAATTACTAGACTCCGTAGCAATGTCAGGACAAAACAAAATATTATTAAAGAATTACTAGACGTTTTAGTATTAACAATTGTATTTTCAATAATATTTGATAAAATTTTCTTAAATTTTCTTGAAAACACAGCAATTATTACGTAAAAGTCTAGTAACTTTTTAGTAATACTTTGTTTTGTCCTGACATTGCTACAGAGTCTAGCAATTTTTGATATATTTTTTCTCTCAGTGTATATCTCTGGCTATATACTAAATATGTATAAATGTATATCTTGGATATTACATTTATTGCCGCTTTTTATATAAAAAAGATATATATTTGTATATAATAAAGATATACATTGAGGATATATAATTCCTATACTTTATAATAATGATATTTTTAAAAAAATATTTATAATTTTATTTTTTAATGAAATTGATATTATTGATTATATATTTAACTTATTATGTTAAATTTTCATTTTTCAGTTTCTTTAAAAATTTCCCCATCTGAGAATTGAACCCCAGTCTTTGAGATCTGTAGTCTTGAACTTTGCCACTGATCTATGACACTTACTTAACTTCATAATTAAAATGTTACTATTATTTAGTAGTGTTAAAAGTATATTCAATATATATCTTGTATATATATTGCGTCTATATTGTTTTATATATTTATTTTAATATTTACAAATTGTATAAATAATATAATCTAATTTATATAATAAATATAACTGTATAATACATTTTTCAGTATACATTCTGGATATATATAAAATATAAATACTAGATATATATCCAGAGGATATATATTTATATATATCTATGTTTATATATTTTATATATCTCGTAACAGAT
>JABFPJ010003017.1:0-17476 GCA_022817425.1 Gryon sp. ZL-2020 | reverse complement strand
ATATTTTCGTAGTTCAACTATAAATTTTTAGAATGCTTATGAAGTTACAATTTATTAACTATATTTTTATACTTTGAATTTACTTTTCTGGTAAATGCAATATAAAATGTACTATAATTTTACAGTTCACATTTACAGTGTACATTTTTCTTTTTTTTTTAAACGTTTTCTCCCTTTTCGTAATGCCTTCGTATGTTTATCGAAATTGTATAACAATAAATAAAATGATCTATCTTTTTTTACCAATTGGAATTTGTTTTTGAATGTTGAAACATAAATTTCGTTTAGATTATTAAACAAAATAACTTCACATCATAAATTAGAAAAAATTGTGAAAGAATAAAAACTTGTTCGAGAAATATTTATATGAAGAAATCGATCGTTTGAGGTCACAAAAATAAATGATGAACTAAGCCCCTCAAATTCCTTCATAGGATTGTTTCACTGCCAAATGCTAACCGAAGCACATCAGTTACAACAGTAAGCACCGTGGCTGCCAAAAATGTTTACAGTTCCATTACAAGTACACGAAGATAGACTTGTGAAAAATGACTTTCCAGGATTGAGCTTCAATTGATTGTAAAATGCATCAATTTTAGAAGCCGAGAATAATTGTCGATACTATATTCGGTATTTTGTCAATCAAATTTTACTCGATATAAAGTTAAATTCAATTAAAACAACGATAAAATGGAAGATAATTTATGAAATTAACTTCATAAGTTAATGCTTTCATTAAAGCAATTATTCCAAATATAAATAAGGAAGATAGTGGGAGGTTGTGATATTGTATAAATGATATTATTTAAAATTGCATTGTGTGCTTTACATACAAAAAGTTTTAAAATGCTACTTAAGTACAACGACCATAATGCGTAAATAAAATTTTCATGCGATAACAAACAGAAATATATTTTATAAAACTCCATAAAAAGCTGATTAAATTGCATTGACTACATAGAGGAAAAGAAAAAAATCTCTTGCAAAGATCAACGCATTGCACTTGAGCACATAAACGAAATTTGTGCTCTTTTTATAGTTTATTTTTATTGCGATATAAATCACTTTGCAAGATCAAGCTTTTTTTATACAATATCTATGCTTGAAACCGTATTAAGATAAATCTTAATTAAAAATGCATTTTTATCTTTGTGAAACAATATATATTTATCAGATTATTCATTATATGCAAAAACTTTACTAAAATTACTAACTATAAGTCGCGACATTTATGCTGCTTGCAAAAATTTTTTCGTTAAATTTGCAAAATTTAATTGTTTTTTTTTATTATTAAATTCAAACTATGATTTTTGTTTTCTTAATTTGCAGGTTTTAATATTTTAAAATATAATTAATTATGCAATAAGTGAATACTTATTTTAATATATTATTTTGAACGGTTAGGTAATAAATAATAAACTGAATTATATACATGTCAAAATCATTTGATTATGACAAAATAAAGTTGTGTTGAATTACTCAGCTATGAATGACTGCACGATACTTAACGATCGATAGTCGCGGTGGTGTACGATTTCGCGACTCATATGATTTTATAATATTTAGCATGAGTCAGCGAAATAACGTATATAAACTAAGTGCCACTATTAATGTTCTATACCTTAAAGCATATATTTTCACAATGGAAATTGGGGATATTGTTGGCTGAGTATTTATTCAGTTAACACTATTTTTTCTTCCGCACCTTTTTAGTGTTTCTGCAGAAATATTTTTATATTGAAAATTACTTGACGAATGTTTTCTTATCTCGATATACTATAAATCTTTACGAAGCATTTTTACAGAAAGAAATATCTTGCTGAAAATGCTGAACTTTTCTTGTTAACTGAGGATATATTTTAAATCTTGAATTAATTGCTATATACAGTATTGCAAATTTAGTTATTCAAAGGATGCTTTATTTTGCTATTTTTTATTTGGAAAAATGCCATACAGTATTGCACTTACTAATTTTGTTAGTACTTTTTCCTCTGTGCATATTCAATTTAAACATACACTCATATCTCTTCCTTAATTATATATAAACAGTTTATTTTATAATGTCATTTTCTAGCATGAGGCTCTATTAACGGGGAATATACCTTTGAAAAGGTGAAATTTTCACCTAAATTCAATTCGTAATCCTGCAAGTTATATTAAACAAATGTTATTAACAAAATGTGCGTTGCATTCAGCAACAATCAGAGAATATTTCAGAATGTTAAAACATAAAAAAATGTTATTAACAATTACTTGTTAATAACGTCTTCGAAAAAAAAATTTTGTCAACGGCTCCGCGGTTGTCACGATTTTTCATATAATTTTGTTGCAAAATGAAAATTTCCACGTGCGTTGGGTAGCATAAGGCTAGAGGCCCTTAGCTACGAAGGCAATTTTTTCGAGTTAAAATAACAAAATGGCGCTACTAAACATTAAAAGTCATTTTTTTTCGAGAAAATTTTGAGTACAAATTTGTTTATAACAATGAATATAATAGTAAAATGAAATATATCGCCTCGTAGCTAAGTGCGTATGAGTGTCCTGAAGATGTCCTGCAAATTTCAGAAGAATCGGTTTAGCTGATCCAGAGAAAAGTTGACAACAGCATCTGAAAATATGAAATCGAGAAAAACGCGATTACATTTTTAATTGTTATTCATAAACTAATTCGAATTTCGAACTGACATTTTTACAGATGAATCTTGAGATGTTATAGTTTACGAAAATGTAAAAAAAAAAAAAAACGATTTTTCCGACCCATCAAAGGTATATTCCCCCTTAATAATATAATCTTTGAATGTGAATACGAATTTAAGGTTAAATAAATCAATCTTGATTAAGATTCGCTAATAGAAGCGATTTGATGATAATTGAAGTCAACAATGATGGGATGGAATGAATTTCGAAGAGTGATTTTGTTTCAATATTAAAATTGATTCTATTGGTGTGTTTAATTTAATTTTATAACTTGATTGACGTTTATAATTTTAAATCTTTATTTTTAATATTTTGATAATATTCATTTATCGAACAAATTTAATTATAAAATAATTATATTAATTACATCTTAAATATACTTTAATCATATAAACTCAAAATACACTAAGTTCTGCCTTTAAGTGTAAAGAAAATATATCCGTCATTAAACAATTTTCATTATTCATTACGTTAGAGTGACATTTAAATTTTCATTGTCTTCTTCTTTCAAATTTACATTCGCAACAACAATCAATTTTCACTTTGATACTTGACAAATTCTACTTGCATAATTTCATATCCGCAATCCGATTTTCAATTAATCAATGTTAAACTGAAAATTAATTTTCAACTAAATTATTATAATATTCATTCAATCATATCCGCATAATATTGAATGAACTTTGGAAATATTAATGTTCATTTGACATTACCATTAATTTAAATATCGATTGTAAACGTTGATTTTATAAGTAATTTAATCAATCACTTTAGTATAGTTACAATTTACTGTTCTATATACATAACTTAGGTTATAACAAGATATAATTTACTAACATAATATAATAATAGTAATAAACCTAATAAATGACTGACGTTATAACGAAATAAAGTTTTGATAATTCATGCTAAAAGTGGAGCTGCTGAGAAGTGAACAAAGGTGTTTGAGGAAGTAGTTGAAGAGGTGTAAGGGTGTGATGGACATGAAAAATGCAAAGTTACAGCGCAAGAACGAGAAATAGTCGATGATACTATAATGTGGTCGAAGGCGAAGCACGTAATTCGACCTTTAGTGGAAATACCATGTGCGACCTTGTCGGCTGACGGAATGTTAAATTGGAATATTTTCTTTATTAGAGGGGAGGCATTCGCACGTGACAAGTTCTCTTACGTTGATGTTTGGTTAGAAGAGAGTTTGCTTATCGTTTTGCTCCGTCTCTCTTTGGGATGTCACAAAAGATATATCGTTTATATATTTCGAGTCGGACGTGTATTTATGTAAGTTCCGAGACTACGAAGAAAGTAAACCCGCGTTTACGGGATTTAAAAGTGAGCTGAGATAAAAACGAATAAAGCGTCTGATGCTGAAATATTTCAAACGGAAGTTTCTTATCGAATGCTTGAGCAAGAAATGGAAATTGCAGAACGCGAATGATAATAGTCAAAATGCTTGGTTAAATCAACCATATGTTATTATTTTGTTCAATGCAAAGTATTTTTTCATTGACAAAATTGCAATTCATTAACAAAAAAAGAAAAAAAAAATGAATGAAAAAATGTAAATGAAAAAATGTTGTAGAAGTAAATAAATTGTAATTACTATTTGAGAAAGAAAGAAAGAAAAAAGAAGCAAAATATTGCAGTTGTTTGAAATTGCATTAAATAGCGTGCAATTATCATAATATTTGTACGACAATGAATATTACACATTTATGCAAACAATTTGCGTAAATTTACTTTAGGAATTGCATACAATTTGCATGCATTAGCGTGAAATTTGCATGTAATGTTTTTGTAACACTAGAAATTTGGCATTTCTTTTCTATAACCATACATTATTTGTGCAACAAGAAATATGAATGGATTTAAGAAGAAAAAGGAGAACAAAAAATGAAGCGAGAAAAAATAAAATATTATTTTGAGTGAAACATTACTTGTAAACGGTCTCTATAAGTTATTCACATTTTTACAAATATATTGCAAGTACGGGCATGCGGGGATATTAATATTGCATTCAGCAATAAAATTGTGGTCATAACGGTTCACCGGAAGCGCCATTTGGCGAAAGTGCTATTTTCCCAAAAGTGCCATTCTGTTCAGAAATAGTCGTCAAAGACGTTCATGATTTTAGTCACAAGACTTTGGTGTGCGACGCTTCGTTTACAAGAAAAACCCATCTCAAAGTGTCGCCGAGAAAATAGCGGTTCATTTTAAAATGACATCAAATTAAGCTGATGCATTTCTTATTTTTCATTTAATTTGAACTTGTTTAAAAAAATTGTACAGTTTGAATTACCTTCTTCATTTTATGTACCTTCAGATTTGTTTAGTATTTTTAACAGTAATGTAAAATAAATGTTTAATCTACTGAGTATTTAATTATTCCTTTTTTTGTATCAAAAGTCATTTTATAAAAATAAATTTAAATTACGTTTTTAGCGTCACTTCACCGAAACATTATCCACATCAGTGAATACGAAAATGGCGTGAAGATTTAAATCCGGTAAATTTAGAAGTAAGTTGATAGAAAAGGATCGTGTGTTTAAAGGACATTTGACGGGGAGAAACATGTTGCGACGAGTGATCAAAGGTGGAAATGCAATGAATCGAAGAAATACTCACTTGAAAGCCATCGTACGTCCACGAGCCGAATTTCATGACGCAGGTCTGCTCGTCAAAGGGAAAGTACTCGACGTCGATTTCACAGGAAGACTTGTAAATTGCAGGAGGCTTCCACTCGACTCGGCCCGTGTAATTTAGAGTCGCCTTCGTGGCCAGAGTCACTTCGAAGTTGCCGTCCGCGCTATCGAAGATAAAAAGACAAAAATGAAAAATGTAAGTTTGCATGTTTGCATGTTAATGACAACAAAATTAGCGTAGAAAAGTGTAATCAAAATTACTATACTTCTAATGCAATTTACTATACCATTTATAAAACTGAGGATAATTCGACATCAATGTTAACAAATATAATACAATAATATAGAAAACATAATATGGTATAATATAAATGTTCATACTGCATTATAGTTTTTATTAAATCACGTCATTAATTTATTCTGTAACATTTTTTATTATACAATGTAATAATTTGTTAATAAATTAATGAATAATAAATTAATTTTTATTTTTTCTTATTAATTTATTAATTAGTTTTCTTTCAATGGCAAATAGAATGAATTGAGAGTATTTTTTTAAAATGAATATTATCTTTACGGAAATTGATTATCAAAACTTAAAAGTTTATGTATTAAAAATGTATTTTTGTGTCCTCAATATCACTGAAAATAATAATGACGTTATATTATATACATGGGAAATAACGAAATGTTTGAAACTTCTAAATAAGATCAACTGTGAAAATCCTTCTGCGAGATTATTTATACATATGTTTTCGTGTTCAAAGTTGATGTTATGTTATCTTATTCTATTTCATGTAAGAAGAAGAGTAACATATATACATTTTCATGAAAATTTTAGCGTATTAAACAGTTTCTTTAAAACATGTGCATAATATTAACTTACGTATACTGAACTCAGCTGAACAAAAATAAATGTTTAAATATTACAAATTTCGGAAACAAATTAAACACTTAAAATAATGACAAAATAACATCAACATCAAACCAATAAACCAATAAACTAAAACGTCGAAGCATTAAATTAATTGCATTATTGTAAGATAAAATCTTTTATGTTGTATTAATAAAAATTGGCACAATAACAAAAGCAAAGTGTCCGAAAGTAAGATTGCATTGTGTTTTTAAATATTGCGCAATCACGAAAGATTTTTCCATTAGACCAATAAAAAAAAGCTGCCGACTTCTTCTCTTGACCGTATCTCTTGCTCTTACCAAAAATGTCTCATTGTTTATAAATGTTCACTGGGCAAACGCCAGCTTGTTCGCAAAAAAAAAAAAAAAAAAAAAAGAAAAAAAAAAAACGCTTTAAATAAAGTTACACTACGTCCAAACAAGAACTGTATTCATTCGCTGAAAGAATTGAATTTTCCTTTTGACGAAATTTAAACATTCATAACACACATTTCAATGGCACGAAAATAATAAAAACCTTTTGACAGACTTCCTTCGCTTCACTCGTATTTTTTGTGTTCACCCCGTAGTTACGTTTTATTAATCACACGTAATACCTGCACGTTCGTTCGGCTGACTTACATTTTGCGCTCGGGGGTTAAAAACGAGGACAACCGGGAAGCTTTGTCCAAATTATATTTCACATAATGTGAAATCAAACATTCTTCAAAAGGGTTCGAGAATTGTCCGCTTGAATGAGGTGTCGTGCAATTGTTCGATGCGATTGTATCTGGGGACAATGAAATCACTCATTCAAGCGTCACGCGCGATTCCAATAAAAACATAACTCTATTGAGAACGGCACGATCGCGAATATTCTCACCAATTGTTGTAATTGCAATAGCAATAATTGTAAAAATGTGCCAATATGTTGTTTCGCGGTGCCGCATTATTGGATTTGAAAGCGATCTATCTCGTCAAGTTACAGTGCTCGCTAGTAACCGTGTCAATATTTGCAATTGGAAATTGAATTTTTTTTTCACATCCCCACGAATTGAGTTTGAGTAATTTTGCGTGCAAAATAAAAAATGCAACCATTCTTTTGTGTGTATGTGTGTACGAGAAACATGAACATTGTAAAATAAGATTATATATTTTACTCTGTTCCGATGACTTTTTGAGTTGATTTAGTGTTGGTTCTATTTCGATTTTTTGACATTACTTATATGAATTGTTGTAAAAGTTAGAACTGCCCTTTTGGGTGATATTTTAACAATGCAATAAAACGCCAACTTTAATATCGAAAATAATTAATCTTAAGTTAAGTTTTAACGTAATATATATAGGATGATTTAGAAATGTTGATTTAACAATGATTATTTAATCGTAAAGTGTTCTCATGCAGAATCAAATTCAAAATTCATTCAATAGAAACTCTAAATGGATTCTATATGTATTTAACTGTTTAATTATTAACCTTAACTTAATGCCCCGAAAACATTAAGTCAATCCTTGACTGACGTTAACATAACACTGACTCATTATTAATATTGAATTATATTTTCGCATGATCGATCCAAATATTAAGGCATTTACGATTACTTTTAATGCATTCGACTTATTCTATTTGGAAATATAATAATACATCTATATGTATTGTTGGTGTAAAACAATATTTTAATGTACATGAAAACAAATTTGTTTTCTGGACAAATTTGATTGAATTGTTAAATTGTTTCATAAAGATTTAATCCACCTGAAACATGTGTCGAATGAAAAGACTGATTTCATTTGGTTTAAGAATTACAAGCAATTCCGTTTTTCCATTACAAAGTTCAATTAACTTTTGTGTGTGTGTGTGTGACGAGCAATCATTTTTTCAGTTCGTTTTAGAGAAATGCATTTTTTTTGGACTTTGATTGAATAATATAGATGACAAACTTACTTGTTGTACAAAACTATATCGGGTCTCCAAATGTGATCGGAGGGCACGTGTAGCATTTCCACGCCACCGTATTCCTTGGGATCCCACTTTAGCTTGTAATCGTACCACGACTGAAAACAACCGAAACATACATAGTTCGATTAATTGATCTGTGTATAATGCGAGAAACAGTTGCTGTATTTTGTAGCAGTGAATGCTCATACAAAACCACATGCAAACTAACTGATTTCTTAATAACTTTAAAGTCTAAAAAGTGCCACAAAAATGTTATATTTTAATTTTTTTATATTTAAATTTCTTTTAAAATTCAAAGTCAAATAAGTGAAATTGGGAGAAAAGAGAATTTTAATTAGTTAAATATGTATGCCATAATATGTTTAATTGTAACGGAACACGGTGTGTTGTACAGCTGCGATGATTTTCTGCGTTATAGAATATTGCTATTAGATGAACATATTGTAATAACATTAATATGCAAAATGTTGCATTTGAATAATTATATTATATAAGAGAATATGATGTTTTTATATTTCATTGTTATTTTAAATATAAAAAATGGAACATTTAAATTTCATGTAATCACCGTAACTGGTTATGAATTTAATTAATTAATTATGCATCAGCAATATGATTGTTTGTGAATCAAATAGATAGAGATAGATTGAGGAACTTTGTGCTGTATCTCAAGATGAAATTGTTATTGCTTTCTAACAGTTTCGGATTATGAATGTAACAGCATTAAACTGGTAATGCAACAAGAATTGTTGAAATTGGCTAACTTTATCATCCCACCTGACTGATTGCAGATAGAGTACAACGTTACAGATGGAAAGTAAATAAATCTTAGAATTTGCATTAGTTCATTTCCTCAATAATTGTTGTTAATTATTGTACTATTTTTCTAATCTTTTAAAAAGAAAAATTATTTGAAGAAATTTCTGATTAATTCAATAAGTTAAGTTAATTTCATTAATTCAAATTGGACATTAATTCAAAATTGAAAATCCAAGTAATTTTTTAAGATAAAGCCAAAATTAGTATTAACTATATTATTTTTCTAATTTTCCAAAATGAAAAATTATTTAAAGAAATTTCTGATGACTTTAATTTGTTAAAATTGAATCAATTCAAATTTGACATAAAAGTATAATTTTTTTACGATACATTTTTTACAATAAAACCAAAATTATTATGAAATATATTTAATTGAGTTATTTATATATTTGTACATAATATCAATTATTGTAATATGTGCAGTGACACTAAAATCGCAGTAATTAATAGACATGCACGGATGCAAATATTACACAATCTTATTCCGCTGCACTATCTTCAGAAATCCACTGATGAAATATACGAAAGTAAGTTTTATAACTCAAATTTTATAAGTTTTAGTAATAAGCTTTAATTAGCAGAAACGCTTCAAGAATCAATGCATAAAAGGATGCACTTTTTGTGCATACTTTAATATGTTATAAAAATGTTTTGAACGTTTTTTTTAAATAAATGTTAATAAATTAGAACATTAAAAAAAAGTTCTGTAACGAGTTAAAGCAGTGCAACTAAAATTGATTGCTTCGAATGACGTTTATGCATCAATGTTTTTTTTTGCCAATTCAAGTGTAACTTTACTCAAAAAAGGGGCAAATAATGGTCTTTTGTTCAGAATATTGCCACTGTATGCTAAAAGCGACAGGATTGAGCGTTATCTGCAATGAATACTTTAATGCCCGGGATAAGGGAAAATCATAAAGCGCATATCGATGTCGCAGCTGTAAGTGTTTAAGACAGACAGATAAGAAATACCGCAAAATGGCTCCAACGAACTATGTATCCCACTTTTGAATAAGTAATGGCTTATGGCAAGATATCTCACGCGTGCGTGTGTGTGTGTGTTTGTTTTTGTGTTTTATATGATTTGTGTGAGAGATGTTGGTAGATGAGTGTATGAAATCGCGTGGTTGTGTGTTTAGAAAAGTTGTTTGGCTCGTCTTATAGATACATTCTGTACGCATAAGCATGTGAAAAAGAATAATGTGCGAAACTACTATTTTCTGTGCCAGACCGACGCCATCTATTATGTCAGGCTTAGTTTTACTTTTTACATGACACTTCTTTCAAGGAAAAAAATGTTTCTAACAATAGAGGATAAAGTAGAGAGTATGAAAATCGAATTTTGAAGATGTTTGTAAACAAATTTTAAAATTAAATATTTATATCTTTTTGTATACAAAATTAATACAGTAGAACTTCTGAGGAGTCTTGTTTTGTTTTCGTTTATAGTCTGCGAGGAGTTCTGGTTTTCCGTCTTTTTTCTATCATATAAAAGCATAAGTGGAAAAAGGATAAAAACACAGGACCATGAAAAAGACAGATAGCAGGCCTCCTCACAAGTTCTACTGTATTTCAGATAGTAGAAATAGCAATTCTTACCTGTTCCACCCAAAGATTGGTAGTCATGATTTGATTCTTCAAATTCTGAAAAAGCAAATATTGCTTGGTTAAATAAATGTAAATATTTTATTTATTTAAATTTTACGTAATTGTGTAAAAAATTGAATGTTAATCTTAATTTGATTAAGCAAATTGTGTTACATTTTTCATATAATTTGTTTTTTTATTACAAAAAATACAGATTGAAATTAGATTACAAACTTGGATCAATAAACACTGTAACTGCAGGAAAAACTGTAACTTGACTTAATTAATTTCGTACCCATTGCACAAACAATTTTGGAGAAAATTAATGGTAACTGTTTCTAAAATCAATTTTGAAGTCGAAATAAATTTAACAAAACAATTAATGTATATTTTAAAAGTCCTTTTTTAACTGAAATAATTTTATCCATTTATGAATCAAACATTTTAAATATGCTTAGAGGATAATTGTTTTATATAAAATCATGATTTCATTTTTGGAAAATAACAGAGATTGGAAAAGATATGAAAATGTTTAAACACGATGACGACTTTCAACTATATTAAATATTCTTTTTGTTTTTAATATTTTTATTTCGTATTTCAATATCAGTACTACGCAAAATTCAAAGTGAAGTCACTGTAATGGAAAATTATATTTCAAGAACCACAGTCTCTTACATTTTATAGCTTTCACAGAGACACAATTTATCAAATTTTCTATAACTCCATTTAATAAATTTAAGTGAAAAATTTCAAGTCAATTTCGCATTATTAAGTTCTTCCTTGGTGATAAAAAAGTTCCAGTTTGATCAGACCTGGAAATGGTCCTGCTTGTAAAAAATATGTATGTTTTTCTGAAATTTTATCTGAATCATGTCTGATTTTACATGATCAGACAAAATTTTATTAAAATAGATTTATTTCCATATCTGATCAGACCTAAAAAATGAGAGTACATTTAGTCTCAATATTACAAACTTTTGTAAAATCAGATATCAATTTAAATTAAATTTTGCATGCATGACAATTTTATCTAATTTTATAAAAATTGTATAATAACATTTTGTAAAATTCGACCAAGATCTGATCATTTTCCAGGTTTGATCAAATATGAAAATAAATCTATTTTGATACAATTTTGTCCGATAATATAAAATCAGACATGAATCAGTTGAAATGTTGTAAAAACATGTATATTTTTATACAGTCCCAATAATTTCCAGGTCTGATCAGACGTGGACTTTTTTACTAGGTTTAATTACATCTTTATCAGAGAAAACAAAAATATATCATTTTATGTAATTATTAAATAATTAAATATTAAAATACATTAATTATTTAGTCTATTAGATGTGCAATTAATAAATGTACAAATACATTATTAAAAAAAAAACCTCAAATATCAAAAATTTCTTTTATCTGTGTAAATTAATTAGATACTAAATTAGATAGTTTTGTTTCCACTTAATGGCCAAAAATTGTTTTACATTAATTGTACAAATCTTATTTAAATAATAAATTTCGTTTTATCTATTTGAAAAATAAGGTAAAGTCTGTTATATAATTTAATGAAAAATAAGATGGCTACCTATTTTAAGTGTGAATAAAACACAATGCAGTAAATCTAATGCGTAATGTGGTGAGATAAAATGAAATAACGTTAGATAGTTTAGACCAAAATAAGGTAAAATAAGGTGCGATAGCATTTCTCAGAAAAAGCAACATTAAAATGAAATAACGCATTAAGGTCAATTTATCATAAAAATGTTTTTCGTAAATATAAATGTTCCAATTATTTCAGCAAAATAAATATTTGTATTTAGGATTCACAATGTTAACAAATTTTAATGATTCTGCACTGACTTTTTATCTGAAGTAACCCAATACATTTTTAGACAAAAAGGTTGAAAATCTTTACTATTTTGATTTTCCCCTCATATGATATCAGGTTCTAAACGTCATACACTTATTATATTCGTTAACTTTCATCCTTTGTAACACAATATATGTCAATATCATATTGCACGGGGAATAAATGATCTTTGCAAAAGTAACAGAATTCCACTGACATAATATTACCATCATTTTAGCCAGCTTCAAACTATTATTCAAATCAATATCTATTTCTAAATTCTACATTAGTTAAAATAAATCAATACTATATAATAAAAATACCGCAAATAACAAAAGATGTTAACATTGTTCATCTTCTTTTGCAAATTCAATTTTTCAATATTCTATTATCACGATTTTAAGTCTTCAGAATACCTCATTTATCATTTTATCTCTAATATGACATTAATTAACTCCATAAATTCACTTCTTATTTCATTGTCTAAAAATATAAGTAATTTTGAAAATGTTTGATATCATTATTGAAATGTCTTTTGCCTCGGCATTACGGTTGCATTGTGGTTGATTATTGCTTGTTTCCTTTTCACAATAATAGTTTCTCTGCTGGCTTTTGTACTTAGTATATACGATCGTGGAAACTTTGATACTTGTGTCTGATAAGAATCGCGCGCGAACAACTTAGTAACAAGGCTCCGTCACTAATTATACATTACAGTGGACGAAACAAAAGTGAAACTGGATGTTTACTCCGTTGTTGTACGCAAACACTCATTGACCTACCACGTCGATAAGTTGGGATAACTTGAGCTTGATCTTGACAGTTAAGGCGTCCGTAACGTTGACGACGGGACGAACTAACTTGTTGTAATTTGAAAGCAGGTCGTCGTAAAGTCGCTTTGCATCTGGATTTCCTGAGCATCCTGCAACAATAGACAAGAAAAACAGTCATAAGTCAAGTCATTAGGCAACATTTATTTTGTTTTCTGTGTTTTTTCTTAGATTTTGTGTTTCATCAACAAAACTGCAATAATTCTTTGATTTTTGACTCGTAAAACACGCTCGTTTGTACAACGTTTCCATTTTTTCATGAATGTTCAACGCTGAAGACTGACCGATGATGTTTATCCAAGCACTGCAACATGCTAATTATCTTGCAAGACATATTTTCTTGGGTCTTTGTATTCTAAGAGACGTATTATTTCTTAACACAAATAGCTGATCATTATGCTATAATTGTCGTAAATAACAGCCAGGTCAACTTTGTATTATTTGTCACAACTTGCGAAAGAAAAATAGCTCGTTAGAAAGGCCATCTTGTAAATGCATTGACGCCATCATGTTTATTTCATGAGAAATAAAAACGTTTGGATTAAAAAATTCTTTTTGATTCTTGCATTCCAAATCAAAGAGTTCAAATTCTATGTCAGCAAAAGAAGTTGTTTCATTACGAAAAATAGGGCCAAATAATTTCTTACTAATTATTTATACAAGATTTGACATTTTTAGGTTACAAGATGATATTAAAAATATATCACTGCAAATGAGTGAACATTATTCAAAAATTCTTATTACACCGTTTATTACTTAGAATCTTTCCATAGACGTTTAGATAGAGTATCATGAATAATTAAGAGACGAAATAAACGCATAAAGTGAAAAAAGTATCATTTTGTTATATTTCTAACTAATTAAATTCTTTGCATTTGAAACAATTTCTTGTATTAATTAACATTCTTCTATTAAATGTTGCATTTTATAAGAAAGCATCTCCGAGATTTGAATACGTCAAGTTTAACGTGCATTTAATTAAGGTAATTCGAATAGTTTGAACTTAGTTGGATTTTGGTAAACTACTGAATGTGTCTTTTAACATGTATCGCGCAATTATTCCAGAGAGACGAATACACGTTTGAAGCTCAAACACAACAGCTCTTGTTCGATGTCAAAAAGACAAACGCGATAAAACGATATGCTTATTCAAAGGTGAATTGCCCTTCCGAGAAAAGGTGTGTTTAATAATGCAGGGCGTACATTTGCAAGCTCTGGGTCTTTGTTCCCGCGGGACATTCGAAAGTTTGGTCAGTAGTGCAAGCCGAAGCATAGGATCATTGTTCGACTAATTTGCACGCGCGAATGACCAGTCGGAGTTTAACCACATTTGCACCTATTTTCACCAAATTTATTTCATCATTATTTTAATTCACGAATAATAACGATTTACACGCAGCAAAAAATTGCCTGTGTAATCCACAGAGTTGGTCATGTAAATAGTAATAATAGATACATTAAAAGAATCTTCGTGTGAAAGGCATGTGAAATAGCCATGGCTTATAGTATATACACGTCAATCTGATACATATAACTTCATTTTTAAATTTAATTTTAAAAAGTAGTTTAATATTATAGTGTAATTTAATATTAAGATGAGCTGTAAATTAATTTTGTTGTTAATACTTTATTCGAAGTCATGTATAAAAAAATTACATATTCATTATTCGAATTTATTCGAGAAGTAATATGGCAAACAGTAACATTCATACACTGACAATCATAGATCTTGAATGTTTACTCTTTTTAATAGCAATCTGAATCCATCGGCAAAAATCATCAATTTTACTGTGAAAAACAGTAAAAATGAAAGTTATTTTAGTAAATATTTACGTTATTTTCTTCATAAATTATTGTTTTTAACAGTAAAATTTGATTATTTTTACCGATGGATTCAGAATGCTATTAAAAACAGTAATAATTCAATTGAAAATTGTACATTTTCAGGTTTTATGATTGTCAGTGTAGATATAAAAATCATTCATATAAAACCAAATTGTGTTATGTTGAATTGAAACTGGTAATGTAATATAGTATATACAGGGTGTAACATAAATGTATGACACGAATATGACCATTAGACTCCTTGTCAAAAGTTCTTCAAAAATGGTCATTGCCACAGGTTTAGCCATGGTCGCCACAGTATTGCCCATACTGTGGCAAATATTATGCCATATCCTTGCCATACCATGGCTCGTATCATGGCGTATGACCATAGCATTTGCCACAGCTTGGGAAACGCCATGGCAACCATGGTTGAATCTGTGGCAATGTCTAATTTTGCAGAACTTTTGACTAGGAGTCTGATGGTCATATTCATGTCATATATTAATGGTATAATTAAATACCCTGTATAATTAAATTTGTTAAATGTATCATGCAGTGTTAATTGTAATAAAGAAAAAAATGAATGAATTTTTGGCACTTTCGATATAATAATTTTTAGTATATATGATATATAAATTCTGGCCTTTTTGATATAGTGTTCTGGCGTGTTTGATATACTGATAAAAGGCAATTGGCGCTTTTGATAAATGCGAAAGATGTAAGCTATATTTATTGTTTGTTGTAACACTGAAAGTTTTGCATTTTTTAACTCGAATAATTAAGCAAAAACAAGATTATTTTGTGTATATAAAAAACAAATTTGTATTCCACATTATTATATTTGTGGGATTCAAAAATTGTGAATTCCACAACCAAATTTTTTCCTGTGCAGCAAATAATAGATTATTGATTGGCACGTATTAACAAAAATAAGCACATTACACAATTATTACTTTCAATATCTGCAGAGCAATTTTCGGTCGTCATTTTCGTTATTAATTTCCCAATGTGTGACCAATTACATGCTTATCATATAATCTGTTATCGCCAAATTGTTTATATTCAGATCAAAATTAAATATCAAGAGAATTGAATGCAAAATGTGAATTGAATTGAATAAAAAATACATTTTCGTTATACCTTCGATGTTAAAGAATGTAATGAAAATGGAAAAGAAAATAATGCTTTTTTTATTACTTTTTTAAATTATAAATTATTGAGTTCATAGCATAAATTTCAAAAGTAAAAAAACAAAAAAAAAGTTTCGTTATACAAACAATATCACAAGTGTTTATCTTAGACGATAATTAAAGGCATCGATAACGATCTCGTTAGAAGGCAAAAGTGTTAAACGTAATTAACTTTATCGAGTTGTTTTCGAACCGTCGTGAACATTGCCGAGCTTTCTTTTTTTTCTCATTTCTTCAAACAAAACCTCCGCGCCGCCCCTTCTTTTCCTCGCGAATTACCTTTGTGGTATTTTCATTTCATTTGTTCATAATGAATTGTTTGCTCTGACGACTGCTACCGGTAACGTGGAATTGAAAACATTGTACAAAACAAGCATCGTCCGTTTCGCTAAATAAAAGAAACCTTTTATAGCGTAATAAAAACTTGGAACTATAATCAGCGAAGGTTTTTAAAGATGCAACATTATTGGCATAATTTTGCTTTGATTATTTTATTGTAAATGTAGATCTAATAAAAATAATCATAAACGTGCAAAACAACAAAAACTATAATAATAAAAATAACAATAAATAACCTATTTTGTACAAGAAGGGTTATTTAGAAAGATAAAAGAGTATATTAAGATTATCAAAAATGGAAAACTTGGAAGAAATAATTCAAAGCTTATCGATAAGAATATTTTGAATAAAACATTTATTGCTTACAATTCTTTTAACATAAAATAAATATATCGTAACTTTTCGCACGATTTTCGTACTACCAAATCGTTTTTAGTAGATTTATAGAAGTAACAGCCGACAGTTCTTGAAACATTTATATTTGATGAAAATTCAAATGCTGTACCATTTAATCTTTCCTACTAAAAAAGATTGCTAAAAAAAGAATTTTGCATTCTACTGTAAAATATTTTCTTAAACCAAAATATATTTTGTTCATATATTTTCTTGTATTACTTTCTGTAAATAATATTTAAACAAACAAATATTCTTGAAATACACCCAGAGAAAAGAGTCATGAATATGTACTATGTTTTATAGTAGTTTCGGAATTTTTGCAAAAGAGTACAAATTTTACTATGTTTAAGAGTAAATTTCAATATAAACATAGTAAATTTCAACGAAAACATAGTAAAATTCAACGAATATATAGTAAAATTCAATTTAAAACATAGTAAAATTTA
>JABFPJ010003016.1:0-17478 GCA_022817425.1 Gryon sp. ZL-2020 | reverse complement strand
TACTTTTTCATAAGTCAAATGAATTATTGACAAGCTAGGAGTGCATTTCTCAATTAAGTTTTGTATTTTAAGTGATAGACTGGTATGGTGGAGAAGACATCGGACTCTCACCTTGGGGACCTGAGTTTGATTCTCGGAGAAATAGAATTTTTTCACTAAGATTTTCATTATATAATATAAAAATAAAAAAGAGAATAAAAAAGTAATATAATAATTATAAAATATAAATTATATAATAAATTAATATTATTTTAATAATAAATAATTTTTCACTTTTTTAATAAGTTAAAATTCACTTTTTCTAAATTCATGGTTTCTCTGTGGTACGGCGAGACAATGTGGTAATGCGGCGGAACTGGAATTGATTAGGAGAACATATTCAATAATCAAATTTAAAAATAATACAAAAATGTTGCTCCTCAAAAACATGTTTGTTTAATTAATGTTACTTCGTAAGGAGCCGGCAGGCCAGCGTTTCAAGACATTCAGCATAGATTAACTTTTTGGTGGTAACGCCAAAATGGGTATGCAATTCAAAAATTGGACGGTGAGGTATAATAGATAATCAGGAAAATATAATTAATGAATTAGTTAAACTAGAATTCAAATTTCGAACATATGAAGAATTTTGGTGTTCTGGGTACGGTGAGAAATCGTAGTAATGCGTCAAAACCGGAAATGATTAGGAGAATATATTTAAAAGCAGGTTCAAAAGGAATAGGATACTTAGGAATGGATTTAGGAAAATGAAATTCTAAACAAAAATGATTGTGCTTCCAGAAAATATGTGTGCCTGGTAAATTTAACATGCTATGGAGCCGGCAGGCCAAAGTTTTATATATACAACAAGTTTTTTGAGGACATGCAATGCAAAAATTAGGCCATGAAGATTTGGCATGATTAGGATAATATGATGAATGAATAGGTTGAGATAGAATTCGAATTCCAACCAGTCATATTAAATTTTGAAAATCGGGGTTGTTGTAACTGGTTAACTAGTTTTACAGTGCTCCAGATTATTAGGAGAATATAATTATTGAATAGGTTTTTGGGCAGGATTAGACGAAGTTTACAAAATACACATTTGTTTGACATGACCTTAGTCAACATCCTAGATATTTGAGTTGAGAATTCGTTCGTTCGGTGAAACAGTTTAATTGATGTTCTATTGGATTAGGATATTATGAAATATAACCGACTGGATACACGATTTTCTTATTTGAAAAGTACAAGTTTGAATTGATTTGCTTCCTTTATCATTACATTTCTGAAAGCATTATATATGAAGAAATTTAAGCTTCTAGCATCACTGCTGCGGAGCCTCCCAGTTGCCTCAAAGTATCAGAAGACTAAAATGAATGAATAGTTATAACAACTTATTTACAACACCAAAATATGAATCATTAGATTCTGATAGCTCGTCTGACGGGTCATCAAAATTAGATATTATATATTCTTATCTTGCTCTTAAAACGATGTATTCCTAATAGATTTTTCGAGTAAAGAGCCAGCAGGGAAGGCTTAACTTCAGTATGTTGATTTTAAGTATGGATTACGAAATGTTCATACCATTAGTAATATGAACGTTAAATCTGCTCAAATGAAAATAAAAGTTGATGCAATGTGTTAGACTAATTAATAAATTTGATGTTCCAGTGTATCAGGAAAATAAAAACATGAGTAAGCTAAACTTGAAGAAAGATTTTTTAGAAAACATGAATACCTGATTGAAGTGTTCTCAGAAGGAGCCGGCAGGTCAAAATTCCAATACGATCGATGTTTAGACAAACAAACAAACAAACAAACAAACAAACAAACATACTTTCATATTTATATATATTAGTTAGATTTACCATTATGTAACACTTTAAGTATTACAAATATTATTGTAAAAAAGTGTTTTTTAAGTTTATTAATTAATTTAATTTGCATTTCCTGCGCTGTATAGTTTATAGTTTTACATGCAATTCTAAATTATTGAGTTTAAACAAATGATAGTTTAAGACATTTCATCATAAAAGGCAAAATTTATCAAATCGGACATTGATACTCTGTATATTAGGCGGATATAATATAACAAGTACATAACTTTAGGCAGGTTTAGAAAACTTAAATTCTAATTTCGAAATCTGATGAGACTATTTCAAATTTTAACTTCTAAGCGTTTTTACGTTCCGAGTATTAAATAAAGCCGGTGTCCCCAAAGGCCGCGGCCTCAAGTTTCCAAAAAGACTCTCCTAACTTTAAGTAAATGTTACAACTTTCACTATGACTGTGTTCCCCTAATATATTGTCAAAGCGAGGATCATATTGTGTACAGGGGACATTTCGACCGCTGCCAGAAAAGACTCTCTCGCGTCCCCATCTAGCTTGATAAAATAAGTTTTAAGAAGCACTTCTTCAAAACATATAATTTTGATACAAATTTGAAGGAAGAAGCCGGCAGGCCAGACTTTACAAAAGCGATCACTGTTTCGGATCGTCGTCAACGAAATTAATGAAAACGTCATAAATTAGAGATTTCATGGAAATGTTGAAATTGGATGAAAAAAGTCGAAAATTCGAAAAATAGTTGAACTTTTATGAAAAATCGAAATTTCATAAAAAATTCTAAACTTCGTTAAACCTCTCATTTTCCATAGGAGACTTTTTTTCATCGAGAAGTAACATATCATATATGGGGTTCTAATTTTTTTGTAATATTTTACACTTTTTTAAGTAAAATATACTACTACTGTAATACACAAATTCTTAGTTACAATCTACATTTGTTAAACATTTTTACTTGTCTAACTAAAATTTTAAATATTATATATGTACCCTTTTTTATTATTTAACACTAGAACTACCAATACGTCAATTTGACGTCTTTGTACATTTTCAAAATAATTTATATAACTATTTTATCAAAAAAATTATAAATTATGCGGTTTGGTAATGAAAGTTTATCAATGAAACATTAATGCTTTTATATTTTGGAACTTTAATTTTTATTTGTTAAAAGAAAACATATAAATACTAATTTATAATAAAAATCCTAAAAACAAAAATTAATATATTAATAAAAAAAAAAGCATTGATTTTGATACGATTGCCTATACTTTCAATGTTACATGACTTACCTTTGGCAATTAATATCTCAACAATTAAGCGGAAAAACTGAAATTTTAAAATTGGCGTAAAAATACATAAATTAAAACATATCGACGCTTCTAACGTAAAAGGTGACATCTCAAATTTTTTGTACAAAAGGATACATCTCCTATGCTTAAACATAGGAGATGTATCCTTTTGTACAAAAAATTTGAGATGTCACCTTTTACGTAAGAAGCGTCGATATATTTTTGCCAAAGAAATCCTACAAAACTTCGTTTAATGATAGTCCCACCTTAAAAATTGCTCATCTAACTGTGTGTTCTCCGGTTATTTTGTCCACATTAACATTTAAAATTCTAATTTGGAGATCTGATGAGACTATTTCAAATTTTCACTTCTAAGCGTTTTTACTTTCCGAGTATTAAATAAAGCCGGCGTCCCCAAAAGCCGCGGCCTCAAGTTTCCAAAAAGACTCTTCTACCTTCAAGTAAATGTTTCAAGTTATTCATGGTTTCTCTGGGGTACGGCGAGACAATTTGGTAATGCGGCGGAACTGGAATTGATTAGGAGAACATATTCAATAATCAAGTTTAAAAATAATACAAAAATGTTGCTCCTAAAAAACATGTTTGCTTAATTAATGTTACTTCGTATGGAGCCGGCAGGCCAGCGTTTCAAGACATTCAGCATAGATTAACTTTTTGGTGGTAACGCCAAAATGGGTATGCAATTCAAAAATTGGACTGTGAGGTATAATAGATAATCAGGAAAATATAATTAATGAATTAGTTAAACTAGAATTCAAATTTCGAACATATGAAGAATTTTGGTGTTCTGGGTACGGTGAGAAATCGTAGTAATGTGTCAAAACCGGAAATGATTAGGAGAATATATTTAAGAGCAGCTTCAAAAAGAATAGGAACCTTAGGAATGGATTTAGGAAAATGAAATTCTAAACGAAAATGATTTTGCTTCCAGAAAACATGTGTGCCTGGTAAATTTAACATGCTATGGAGCCGGCAGGCCAAAGTTTTATATATACAACAAGATTTTTGAGGATATGCAATGCAAAAATGAGGCTATGAGGATTTGGCATGATTAGGATAATATGATGAATGAAGAGGTTGAGATAGAATTCGAATTCCAACCAGTCATATTAAATTTTGGAAATCGGGGTTGTTGTAACTGGTTAACTAGTTTTACGGTGCTCCAGATTATTAGGAGAATATAATAATTGAATAGGTTTTTGGGCAGGATTAGACGAAGTTTACAAAATACACATTTATTTGACATGACCTTAGTCAACATCCTAGATATTTGAGTTGAGAATTCGTTCGTCCGGTGAAACAGTTTAATTGATGTTCTATTGGATTAGGATATTATGAAATATAACCGAATGGAAATACGATTTTCTTATTTGAAATTAACATATTTGAATGTATTTTCTTCCTTAATCATTACATTCCTGAAAGCATTATATATGAAGAAATTTGAACTTCTAGCGTTTCTGCTGCGGAACCTCCCAATTGCGTCAAATGTAATGTTCAAAGTATCAGAAGATTAAAATGAATGAATAGTTTTTACTTATTTAAACTTATTTAAAAAACCAAAATAGGAATCATTAGATTCTAATAGCTCGTCTAACGGGTCATAAAAATTGGAAACTACGTTTTCTACCTTGCTTTTAAAAGTGTGTATTCCTAATACATTTTTCGAGTAAACAGCCGACAGAGAATATGTTAATTTTTAGTTTGATGCGATGTGTTAGACTAGTTAATAAATTTGATGTTCCAAAGTATCAGGGATATACAAAAATGAGTAAGCTAAACTTGTAGAAAGATTTTTTAGACAACATAAATACCTGATTGAAGTGTTCTCAGAAGGAGCCGGTAGGTCAAAATTCCAATACGATCGATGCTTAGATCAGATTCATCACGTTCATCAATAAACTCGTTTATTAAACTTTTAATTATAAAAACTTCATCAATAAGATATATTATTGTTTATTATATTATTTACCATTATGTAAAACTTTACATAATGGTAAATTACTTTAGTATTACATTGAATATATTATTGTAAAAAAGTGTTTTTTAAGTTTATTAATTAATTTAATTTGCATTTTCTGCGCTGTATATTTTACAGTTTTACATGCAATTCTAAATTATAGAGTTCAACAAATGATATAGTTTAAGACATTTCATCATAAAAGGAAAAATTTATCAAATCGGACATTGATACTCTGTATATTAGGCGGATATAATATAACAAGTACATAAGTTTCGGCAGGTTTAGAAAACTTAAATTCTAATTTAGAGATCTGATGAGACTATTTCAAATTTTAACTTCTAAACGTTTTTACTTTCCGAGTATCAAATAAAGCCAGTGTCCCCGAAGGCCGCGACCTCAAGTTTCCAAAAAGACTCTTCTAATTCCAAGTAAATGTTATAACTTTCATTATGACTGTGTTCCCCTAATATTTGGTCAAAGCGACGATCTTATTGTGTACAGGGGACATGTCAACAGCTGCCAGAAAAGACTCTTTCACGTTCCCTTAGTTCAATAGCGACTCTTCTAACTGAATAAAATAGGTTGTCTAAATCACTTCTTCAAAACATGTAATTTTGATACAAATGTGAAGGAAAAAGCCGGCAGGCCAGTCTTTGTAAAAACGATCACCATTTCGGATTGTCACTAAAGAAATTCATGAAAACGTCAAAAACTCTTCATAAATTCAAAATCATTTAACAGTTGAAAATTTATGAAAAAGCTAAAATTTCATGAATAAATTGAAATTTTATTAAAAATACGAATATCAGTTGAAAAATTATGAGATTATGAAATATAACCAACTGAAAACACGATTTTCTTATTTGAAATTTACAAGTTTGAATTTATTTGCTTTCTTAATTATTAAATTTCTGAAAGTAGTGTATATGAAGTCATTTGAGATTCTAGCACCTCTGCTTTGAAACTTCGCAATCACCTCAAATGTAATTTTCAATGTATCAGAAATTGAAATTAATAAATAGTTGAAAAAAATATTTAAGAAACAAAAATTCGAATCATTAGATTTAAACATCTTGTCTGACGGATCATCAAAATCAGGCGCTTCTTGTTCTTATCTTGCTTTTAAAAATATGTATTCCAGATCAACTTTTCGAGTCAGGACGGAAGACTTTGCTTCGAAATGTTTATTTTCAGTATAGACTATGAAAACTTCATATACTATTATTATTATTATTAATATAAATGTTTAATTTGCTTAAATGAAAATAAAAGACGATGCAATGTATCGCACTAGTTAATAAATTTGATATTCCAGAGTATCAGGAAGATAAAAAAGTGAGTTAAATTTAAGATAAATTTAAGATTACTTTAAGGTTAAATTTCAGAAAGATCTTTCAAAAGACAAAAAACCCTTATTGAAATGTTCTTACAAAGAGCCGGCAGGTCAGAATTCCAATACGACCAGGTAAACTTTTATATTTCCGTTAAAAATAATTTCCCCGCGAAAAGTATGTAACGTAACCAAATGATGGACTTATTCGGAGATTGAATTATAATATCATCGCGACCGAAGTTTAATTCATCGAACTTTCATTTCATCCAACTTTAAATAAAATTATTCGACTACCTTGATTAAGATTTGGAGTTATAATTAGATAGTGACACATAGCTAATATGTAAAGAGTTCAATTCAATTGAAGAATCATGTAAAAACCTTTCTCTATTTCAAAGATTAAATATATACCTATTTTAACCCAAAGTCAAATCAAAAAATAAAAAAAAAAGGTTTTAACTAAGTCATATTTTGTTTGAAAAAGTATTTGCAACAATGTTCAAACATGTCTGATTATTCTTTTCAATTTATTGTAAATAATTCTAATTTGTCAGCGACGATAATATTTTTTGATTTCGCGTGACATGAAAAAGTATTGATATGTGAATGAGTTGGTAATAAATAGCAGAGGGACAAACGCAAGTTGATCTTGAAGTGCGCGCTCGCGCGCGTTTTGTCCAAGTTGTATCTTTGCTTTGCGTGTCTGGTCGTGTTTTTCCTTTGCCGAATTTTCTTTTTTTTCGCGAAGGTTAAGCGACGGGTGAGCGTGGCCGGGGATCGCTGGACCGGCGCCAATTTTTTCCTCCTTTTCAATCTTGCCACTAGGGTGCGATACACGCGACTATTTAAGTGACTTTCGATAAGACGTATCCGTCCCGATTCGCGTGCAGACACAAGGCGATTTCAAATCCAAGTCTCGCTCAACCGAACCAAATTTAATTATCAGGCTAAATTAAGGGAACAATTCATTAATTCATTTGCTTAAATCACTCGGAAAATACGTTAGACTCATTTTAACATGTGAACACAAGTTTCTTTATAAATAGTTGTACAAGTATTAGTGCCGTTCTTTGACTTTAATTTTTTTTTTCGATTTTGCGTGCGATTCTCTATTTCTGGCTGACGTTTCTGTGCTAAGCAAATACCGGTGTACCTTTCCGTCACTATTTGGTAAGTTCCCACGTGTGTTTGAATTTGAATTTTGACAGGCGGAATTAACGAACGAAGTGTTTCATTTTGTATCAGAAGCAGGAGTTTTGAAAATGAAAAATTGGATAAACTCAAAAAATTGTTTAATACACATTTTTCAGTTATAAATGATTTAAATTTAATCAAAATAATTTTTTAAGGAACTAAGGAAAACTAATTTAATAAGGAATAATAAAATGTATACAAAATTTTTTTATTTTCTCTATAAAAATTGATAATAAATTTGTGATTAAATTGAAAGATGCAATTTTCATGAGCGGCAAATTAAATGTGACGCCACGTGTGAAGTTGCGCAAGCGCAATGCAAAGTTGATTTTTAAAAATCAAACTGAAAGAAAAAGCTTGCATACAAATGAAATAATTGTTTCAGTTTTATTAAAATATCATTGTAAATAATATTTATAATTTATTTAATAAGTTTTATAAAATACATTTTGACAAAAAAGTATATTAAGAAAATAATTGACTATATTTTTTATGAAATATGAAAATAATATTTAAATTTGTTTTCAAAAATATTTCATTTTTAATGTTATAATTAGATTAAAAAATGTATAAATAAAAAATGATGCAAAATTTGTTGATTATATTAATTACAAATTGGTCATTTGTGCACTTTGGACAATTTTAGTTCTTTAATGATTAATAAAATAAAGTTACATAAGAATTCGAATCTGTTTTCTAGAATGCAGTTACAATTAACGAGATAAACTAATAAAATGAATGCATCTTTTGAACAGTGATCTTGAAGGTCTGGTTGTATTAATAGCGCAACCAAAATTTAACGATTTCATGTATGTCAGAGATGGCAGTTGTTCGTTTTTTGTATTCTTATTTTACTTCAATTAATTCACGTGATCTAACTATTTTAAGTAATGCATTTCCGTCAATTATTGAACACATTTCAAACCAATCTTAGCAAAGTGAAAAATATTGCAAATATATTCGTAATATATTTCATTCATTAGACATATTCAAAATATATCATGAATATATTATGAATATATTAAAAACATCTTCAGAATATATTGAAAATATTTTTTTATATATTTTTTTCGTTTTGCTAGAAAAGTTCAAACTAATCTGTTTAGTTAAATTAATATTTTTACTTTGTTATAATATTTGTTTAATATTTGTAATTCTTGTTTAAAATTAAATGGAAATTTATAAACAAATCTGTTTTTGGTTTCTTATGTCAAATCTAACATTGTTATATATTGAATGTCTTTATTTTAATTGGCGAGTAAGTCAGAATTAGACATTGTCAAATTTGCAATTTAAATTCACTGTTATAATCAAATTTTCTTTCATAATACTTGAAATAAAGTTTATCGTTTATCATTAAGATATATCTGCAGGTCAATATTGATGTAACAATATTGTCTCTATGTGGGTTGCCAATATAATACTTACATAGCTCACTGACGTAGTTTTAATGTTAGTTTGCCAGCTTTATGAACAGTAACAATATTGTTAATATCAACATTTTTACTTTGTACTGCATTTGCTTAACTTAATAAAATGATTCGAAATATTTTATAAATACTTTATGTTAATTTTGAAATTAAATTTTAAATTTAAATTCAATTTACTTTAAAACTATTTAATACAAAATATTTTTAAAAATACCATATTTCATAGAATATAAAATCTAAACAAATATTTATTAATTTTGTTGTTAATTAATTACAGCTTAATTTTACTTTTTTTAATGTTAATTTTTCATTTTTCATTTTAAATTAAACAATCAAAATGATTTATTTTTGATTAAATGTATACATTTACATGATTAGACCAATACGTTGAAAACATCTTTCAAACAGTTTCATACATCATCGTTCAAATGCTATCTTTTTGGCAATACAATAAACTTTACGTATTTAGGCAGTCTAGAATTATATACGTCATTTTCACACATGTTACGACTTACAATGGACCACGTCACTTTTGAGTGCGCGTAATTTCTCTTACATTTTACTTTTAGACTCGTAAATTACGTATACTTTACGCGTACAAGGCTATTTTCAGTTACGTTAGTTTTGACATTTTAAATAGTAATATATGTATAATTAAACATTTTCTAAACATTGTTTTACGATGAATACAAAAAGATCCGATTTACATTATAGTTCAGATCCATCAAATCAACTTTTTGATTCATTTTTATTAAATCAACCTGTTTTTTTTTTTTAATATTTTTATAAATTCAATGACATGTATATATTCGGTAACAAAATATAAATAGAGTAAAGTAAAATTACATGCAAGTGAAAATGTTGTCCATTATTCAATATTGTCTAATTTATGTTCGCATAACTTATCGTTTAATTTAGCAATCAAAATCTCAAATACCAAACAATTTAATGTAAATTATTTGTTCGATGTATTTTTAATCGAATCTTATTTACTAGTTTTGTGTATTCATTTACACTGTTTTCTTTACAAGAAACATTGAATAACATTGTTTTTTTTTGTGTGTTTTGACGTCAATAACCTGTTTCGATTAAAAATTAATCGCTTTTTAAAGATACGTTGCTTTTAATTTTTTCAAAATAAACACTCTTTTATTTAATGTCTCAGAATTATTAATTTTTATTCATAAAAAATTCCAATAAAATATTGTAGTAAAAAGGTGTTATAATATATATATAATATATCTAAATTATATTTGAAAATATATTTTGCAAATATATTTTGCAAATATATTTTAACTTATATATTTGCCGAAAATGTATGTGATAATATATGTGTAATGTAATTTCTGAATATATGCCATATTGCCGCAATTAGTATATAAAGTATATACTTTATATATAATTGTTATACTTTTATATAAAACTCAATATATACTTATATATTAATATTTTGATCCATTATTGAATTCACATATATTTGTACATATATTTGAGAATGTATGTTCTTCAATTATACAAATAAATATAAAAATTCAATGTATTAATTATAAATAGTTAGATAATTAATGTTACGAATGTAAGTTTGGATTTGTCAAACTAATTGGATATTCGAAAACTAAAAATGTCGCCATAATAGACGAAACAAGTTTGACACGTGCTGATAATGAAACAAGTCGTGCTAATAAGAGATAGAAAAGTCGTTAGTACAAAAGTAGTATCAATCTATTGTTCGAAGTTGGCAAAGTGCAGCTTGATTTCGAAGTCAAATTAGTCGTACTTATTCTAGGTATCCTTAGGGGCATGAAAACTTCATTTATACGGAGCTCGACATCGTTCCTTGTAACTTGTTTGGCAGTGTGTATGCCAAATGCAGCACTGCTTGCCTCATTCTTAGGCACCAATATTAGTAATCCCGCTTCTTTTACACCCAAATCTCTTGTTTCGACCATTTTGTCAAGTTCAATAAAAGTTCACCAAAATAACCCACAGCACGCAATTTGTGATGTATTCATTCATCTTGTATTGCAATTTTAATGCGCTCAAATTAAATGCACTTATTTCATTTCAGTTTTCTAATTAAACGAAAATGTAAATTTGTGAATTATAATTTTTATTAGATGAATAATGCTTAGCAAAACGAAAAATATATTGCGAGTATATTGTTAATATATTCTTAATATATTTACAAAATGCTCACAATTTACTTTTTTGGTATTACATAGTGAATATATTGTCAATATGTTACAACAATATGTTTTTAGTATATTCCAAAATTAAACATATATTGAAGATATATTAAGAATGTATTAAGAATATATTAACAATATATTTAACAATATTAGCAAAAACATATTTAAAATATATAAAATATATTTCCGAAAAGAAGTTATATATTTTATAAACACTTACTATATATGTCTGAAGTACATATGTAAATCTATATGGACAAATATACACAAAAATGTATGCCAACAAATATTTCAAATATAATAAATATATTTTACAAGTATAAAAAGCAGCAAAAGTTATATATTTTTCCAAACATATTTTTTCCATAAACCTATAGCGTTTTTAATTCATGCAATTTCAATTTGCACGTTGCATATTTCACGTCAAAATTTAAGTGGATGATTTATACGGCGTCAAGTGTGAAGTCTTGTTATGACTTTTCGGATTTTGCGAAGAAAAAGCACCTGAATGATGTACGGCGTAATTTCGGATTAATAATTTAATTTTGATACATGTTTAATCCAAACTTGTTGATTATTAAAAAAAGAACCAAAAATAGCTTATTAATATTTAACAAAGGAGATTTTACAATGTGTAATGGTGTTTTACTTTGGTTAATACTTTATAAAATATAATAAAATAATTTATTATTTGTTTAACATAATGTTAAAATGATAGATAAATATTCTATATTCTACTTATACTATGGTTTATTATATATAATTTATTTTAATGGGCACTAAATATACATAACACATGTTCATTTATATGTGTTTTCTATTCATAGACCTTACAAAGATAATTTTATACAAAGTACAACTTTTCCTAATATTTTCTATATATAAACATACTTTAACGAAATTCATGTTTTTATAAACTTTCTTTTTATTAAAAAAATATATTCTTATAAAAAATAACAAATTGAAATTTATTTTATTTTAATTGTTTCTCTAAAAGTCTCTAAAATGTGTTTTATTAATTTTAAAGCGAAAATAACATACAAAACTGTTAGTTACATTTAAATTTATTTAATGACTGTGGGAAATGGATTTAAAGAACCATTGGAAAAGCAATTATGTATTTCGTTTGTAATGATTCGTTATAATGAAACCGAATTAAATTCTACCGATGCAATAACAATAAATTATTCAAAGCAATATTCATTAATATATTTAGAAGCGTCAGTTTCGTCTTCATATTGTACTTTGAATGTAACATGAAACACCTTGTGGGTTCTCAAAGTGATCGCCTCGTTTCAACATATAACTTATATCTTTTGAATGTTCGTCGTCTGATGTTAAATGTGTTAATCGTTTCCGTATTTTTAATGACAGATGTAATAAAGATTTTTTCTTTAACTTATTTAAAAATATTTTATTTTTAAAACAGTAATGTTTATTAAGTACAAAAATTAACACATTTTAAATTTAAACATTAAATCTGATTTGATGACGAATCCGATTTAAAATATTTCGATTTCGTCAAAGTTTCCAATTTGATGTCTTCTGTCAAATGTGACTTCAACTCTAAAGTGAAAAGAGTTTGTATTTGATATCAATGACGTCATTTTCACCAAATGAAAATGCTTTAAAATTTAAATTTACAGCCAATTTTTTCAATGTTAATAATCTTTGCGTGTATTTTAAAAATATATTTTTATTCATAATTTGTTTTGAATTTTAATAATTTTTTGCATATTTTTTGCAAATATATTTTTATTTATATTTTTACAAATGTATTTTAAAGATATATTTATATGTATATTAAATGTATAACTTTTTGTCGAAAATGATTTGAAATTTAAATTTACATCCAATATGTTTAATGTTAACCCTTACGTTAATTTATCAGTCAAATTTGTAATTAAGAAATAAAAAAATAAAAATAGTTTTAAAAAATTCTAAAATTGCCTATTTCAATCAAACATAAAATACGACGAGTCAAATGACTTGACATTGAATCATTTTTACTATAGTTTCAATGTCACATTTAGTAGCTCGAGTTTCAAGTTCCGCTGACTGAAAATTTTGATCATCAATTTTTTTTCTTTCTTTTCATCATACAAGAATTTTGGAATAAAAAAAATTCAACATTAAGTAATGTAATGTGGAACAGATTTAAATCAAGGATGAAATAACTAAAAAAAGCCTACGACTGTTTGATCAATATCTGAAATCATTTTGAAGTTTCGGTATATTTAAACGCCGGTATTTTAATTAAATTATTTGATATCTGTCAAAATTATAAGTCTTTTGGTTTAACTCGGATGTCAAAATATTGATTCTTGAACGAAAGAATAAATAAAGTGTGAAATTAATACCTATTCTTTCTTTCCAATGATTTATTTAAAGTTGAATTTATTCGCTTGATTAAACACGAATTGAGTTAATCAAATTAAAACAATAAAAACTTCTGAATTAAACATGTTGGCACATAATATATCAGATCCCGTAAGAAAAGTAATATATACCAAAATATATAACTTTTTGCCGCTAAAATATTTTCGAACATATATTTCAAATATATTTTTTATATGTTAATATATTTTTGCATATATTTTGCAAATACATTTCTACTTATATTTTAAAAAATAATAATAATTTTTGCCTTAAATATATTTTGAAATATATTTCCTTCGGTTAGGGATTATTCAATCAACTGCATTTGGACTTATTTGCAGACAAAATTGCAATATAGATTCGCTGTCATTAAGGAAAAAATAGCGATTATTTAAATGTCAGAAAGTTCGCTGTATGATGATTAATTCCAGAAATTATATCATAATAGATTCGATTCCTGTGCATTTCCGAAGAATGATCTAACGACCCAGAAAACAATTCGTCATAATACACCATCTGTTACCATTAATGAAATGCATTTGAAATTCCAACTGTGGAAGAAAAAACCGAAGTTCTTAATGCCTGAACAAATTTGATTGATAAATTAAAAATGATTCAAATATTTTTTTCATTTTTATAGTAAAGTCATATGTTAATTCAAAAAGTTTTGATTAATAATGACATATTTTCTGAATATTAATGTTACATTCTAAGTATATGCCATATTGTTGTAAGTTATATATAAATTATATATATTTATATGTTATATATAATTTGTATATTGTTTATATATTTCGAATCTACATAAAATATATATTTTGAGTTTTTTATAAAAAATATATAAAACAATATAAAAAATAAAATAAAATATAAAAAAATATATATCTTATATATTAGCATATATTTCATACAAAATGTTATATTTTATATTTTTGTTCCTGCGGGATACTTGTTTTAGGATTTTTGAAATATTGATATTGATAATATAAATATTAATAATTTTAGGTGAAACATGTAAGCTTTTTTACGGCATATTTAGTACCCAAGTGATGAAGATTACATAGACATATACTGTTTAATATGACAGTTTGACAATGGAGACAGTAATGCTAAAACAACTTGACAAAGTTCCATGCAGAGAGGAGTTTGATAAGACAAACAAATTAGAAAAATCTTTAATACATGTTTTCGTGAAATTATAAAATTGTAGAATATAAATAAAAATTACATTTTACAGAAAATATACACTGAGAAAAAAGTCCTATCCTATTTTTTATTAATTAGCTACTCATTACTTTCTTAATAAAATAAATGAAATTAAGATAGACTTAAGTGAAGTTAGACAGTTTTTATACACTGCGAGAAATGTCACAAAAAAGCACGTGTTTAATCAATACTTTAAAAGTCTGTGAAAAAAAATGAATGAAAAGAATTTTGACGTGTAAGACATTCTTGATGCATTTCTAGGACCTTCTTGGGACATAACCTGTTCCAAGATTGGACCAACATTGGCCCTATGTGAGATTTTTGAGGGACCCACATTGGTTTGAAACACTTACCTACAAATTACCTACTTATAGGTATTTCTAATATGGACCTAATGAGGCCTACCTGGTCTTGGATATTTGATAAAATCCAATATTGGCCTAACTAAGCCCTCAATAAGCACATCTGGTCAACATTTAGTCAACATTTATGTAAAATACTTGTTCAACAATTCTTTGTAAATGAAATGTTTCTTGACATTTTCTTTTGAAATATTTATAAACATCAACTTAAATCTTTTCGTATATACATGAGGTCTCATAAACCCATATTGGGCCCAATTATGGTTCAGGTTGGACCTTATATGGGCCCTACTTTCCAACCTTGCAATAAATTGTACAACATTGGGCCTATATTGGCCCAATATTACCCATAACTAAATGAACTCGGACTTTACCAATCCAGGGGCTGCTTTTTACCTGTCAAAAACAGTAATTTTTCAGGATCAATATTTACCAATAATTCCGCTTTAATTTATCTACATCTAAATTTTAAAAACAGGTGTTCCAAAACTCCTTAAACAATTCAAACCTGAACCGAAAATGTTACAATGGCAACCTTAACCCTTCCTCATAGTTAACCAAATTCCTGTTCCTACCCACGACCTTGCATCAGACCATCATCCCATATTCCAAAAGCCGAAGGCAACTTTAAATGAGGCGATAATTTGTTCTTCCCTCGAATCATGCATATCGTCGAATATTGCAAGCCCCGTTATATTTAAAGAGTAGCCGACGCGAGATTGCGAAACGTCGCAAGAAGACGGACTCTCCGTTATGTACGTTTTGCAGCGTCTATGTGTGATTGTGTACCAGGTGCGGCCCACACGTGAGGGAGTCCCTCAGCGACTCAGAATATTCAGCTCGGCTCTTTCGGGGGGGTTTTGGATGTCTCGGCAAAACTGTTTCTCTCCCTCTCTCTATCTTTTTCTCTCTCTCTCTCTTTTCTCGTGGTCCCTGAAAATTGACTTGGCAATGAGGTGGACACGAACAAGCCACTCTGCCAAAATAATTAGGAAGTCTCGAGATGTGCTAAAAGTGTCCGCTCGGGCACGCGCAATTTGGCCGCGGAAGCTAGTCGCGTCCCGGGCGTTAGTGCGACGACGAGTGCAAGCTGCTGCAAGCTTTTAGAAACTTGCCAGCCAGTTCGGACCCGACTCTCATTCCCGCCACACGTCTTCTTTATTAACGAATAACAAGCAGCCAAGTTTGACACACACGCACCACTTTTTCCCCCCTCTCCTTCCCCGGGTTGAAGTTTCCAAAAAGGTCCGTTTCTCTCCACCAACCGGATTTGGATTGTTGAAGCTCAATCAGTTGCTTCAGTTGGTCCCTCATCTTTGGTCGCGATATGTTTGTGCAAATCGGTAAGCAATCGGTTTTAAATTGCGCGCTTTCAACAAAACACTTTTTAGTGCACTTTTTATTACATTAGGTGGCACTGCTGTGCTCGAGTTTATTATCAATACGCGACAGTGCGAATTAAGAAAAAAGAAAAAAAATTTTTTTTTGTTTTTCATTAGTGCGATGATAAAAAAAATCGTGCGCCGAAGTGATCACGAATGTGAGCAAGTGATGGGATAAGTGAATTAAAAAAAAAAGAAATTTTTAAAGCGAGAATTTTGATGATTGGTGCATAGATAAAACATGTCTGAGGGTCTAGGACAACCAAAGACCAGACCTTTAAACACGACCATGTCATGCTCTTGTTTGTCTTGGCAGCCGTCATCGACCATCAAATCTGTTGCAATAAACATTCCGGTGGCGCACGATTTTTGTTTCAAACTTTATCGATCGATTAGATTATTTATTATTCAAACACATCGATTTGGGAACATTTTTGCTCATCCATTCAATTGTTTTAGTCAAAGGAAAATGAAACTTGAGATATCTTGACTTCAAAATACTACTGAATGTCTGTTTTTTCACAGTTTGGGTTACAAGGACAAATTTTAAATGGCAGTGTTAAAATTGAAAATGAAAAAAATGTATATTTTTGTTTTTTGCAAAAATTGTTGATAAAATGTTGAAGTTAATATTTTTAGTGCATGAAAATTACAAAATGATTAGTAACAGCTGGTTCTTGTGGCGGGACTTTTAGACCCAGTCAAATAATGATACTAAAAATAAAATGTGTCAAGTGAAAGATAATGACGTTACATTGCATTACTATAGTGACATTATGCATGCAATTCGTTGTAGGCAAAAATTAAATATAATTTTGTGATTACGATACACAATGTCGTTTGTAACTTTGAGCAACGCATTTTGTTCTAATTATATTTCGGGACCTCACGCGTGTG
>JABFPJ010003014.1:0-17485 GCA_022817425.1 Gryon sp. ZL-2020 | reverse complement strand
AATAGCAATTTTTACTATACTGTATGACAAATTTTTCTATAATTCTAGTATTTTGAAAGTAAACAGATTTGTAATAATGTAAACAAAATATTTCTATGACAGCGCTGCTGTACAGTATAGTAATTTTTAATGTAATTTTATTTTCCGTGTACCGACATTTCTTTAAACTTTCATAATTTTGAACATACATACTTATAATTCTATAAATTTTATAACAATTAATAAAAACATTACTACCGTTGTTTAAAGTGTTAAAAACTTATTACGATTGTAACGAAGAAACATATTTATTTTAAGAACAAAAAATACCGTAAACTAGCCTTGTTCTCAATAATGTTTAAACTAAATATTGTTTAAACTGATCAATCCACATAAACAAATATTCTAAAATAATTTAATTTATTTCAATTGAAATTATTAAGTAACTACAAACTTTACCTTTAAAACAAATAAACCGACTTTTATACTCACAATTTATTCATTCATCATAAAACTAAACTTTTTCGAAACTCGAGATTGAATTACCTATCTTCGTGCATTTGTATCACGTATCGCATATATGTAAAGTACATGAAAGCGAGAAAAATGTTAAACTAAAGTGCATTGAAAATGCGCTCGAGGGTTCTTGATATTATAACTGAACATATATAAATTGCATATGTTAAAGTAATAAACTTAATGCATAAAATTATTTCATTTTTATAGAAGAAAAAAATGTCTGTGAAGGACCAATTATTAATCACCGTAAAGGAGCCAGTGGCATCCAGTAGAAATAAAGTCACGATTGTGGGAGTCGGTCAAGTTGGGATGGCCTGCGCTATCAGTCTTTTAACAAACGTAAGATATATATTTATCGTATACGATTTGCAGTTAGCATTGCAAATAATCAAACAGATTTAGATTGTCGGTTATAAATATTTCATAACATCAAATTTATTATCATTTCTCATATATATGTACTGCATAAACAAAATAGTCATTCAATTGATGCAGATCACGAATTTCAATTATATTAGTATATAATAAAAATTAAACTGTACAAACAAGATAGAAAAAAAATTGAATTTACAGTTATTTATTGAAACTATTGAAATATATACTGATTTATTTATGATAATTTTATAATTATTATTTAAATTATGATTTTAAACAAAATCGTAATTTCTAAATATAATTTTTCATTAACTGTATTTCTATAAAATAACATTAATTATTTAATAACATTAATCAATGCACATTTATTCATCCACAACGAGTTATTTATAGTAAAAATGTGACAAAAAGCAGTGTATTAAATTATAAAAGAATTTTGTTTCATTACACATAAAAGACTATGGTACATTGTGATGTCAGAATTGAAATTATGGTCAAGAATATGCAAATTATTTTACGCATTTTGATGTAAAGTATACTTGACCACCCATGATTATGAAAAAAGAACCCAGATTTAATTAATCGTCGATCATGGAAGGCCGAGCGATTTTAACGTATTGGCCATCATTAAAAATGTTTGTATAAATATATGCAAATAATACGCCACGATATCACATAATACTTTGTGCTTACAATGTAAGCATATATACTAAACTTAAACGTCGATAAATGTATTAAAAATTATTAAAATAACATAAAAATGAATAAATTAATAAATAATGAAAATGTCAATAAATAAATGTTGAATTATTCTTAAATAGCATGTGACGAACGATTTGTGTTTGGTGGATTGTATGGAGGACAAGTTGAAAGGTGAAATGATGGACCTGCAACACGGCAGTGCGTTTTTGAAGAATGCAAAAATCAATGCCAGCACTGATTACGCCGCCTCGGCTTGTTCGAGTATATGCATTGTGACAGCTGGTGCGCGTCAACGTGAAGGCGAAACCCGGCTGAGTTTGGTGCAACGAAATACGGACATTTTCAAAGGCATTATTCCACAATTAGTCAAGTACAGTCCAAATACAATTCTGATCATTGTGTCGAATCCCGTGGACATCCTGACGTATGTCGCCTGGAAGCTATCGGGACTGCCTAAGAATCGAGTGATCGGTAGTGGAACCAATTTAGATTCGGCGCGTTTTCGATTTTTACTGTCACAAAGACTAAATATAGCGCCAACGTCTTGCCATGGCTGGATTATTGGGGAGCACGGTGACACAAGCGGTAAGGCTTTTGGCATGCCACGAAAATAAGTTGCAGGCAGATTTAATTGAGTTGTTTATATTTAACGTTACGATGATTATTAGAATCAGCGCGAAGCTTTTGCAAAAAACGCATTACTGTCGCCGACAGTAATTCAATTTATCTCGCAGATTTGGACAAAGACAAGTTGAATGTAATTTAGTTCAATATAAGCGGAAAGTTGTTCCTTTTAAGCGAAAGAAAATGTACTTAAAATAGTCAGCGTATAGTCAAACTTAATTATTAGGGTTTTTCAGTCTCTCAATTAAAATGCACATGTTTTATGGAATATAATATAATAATATTGAAATAATATTTGCTGTTTAAAATAATTATTATATTTTGTAATTACAAACATTTTTAAACAATGTAAAAAATATCAAAGTAATTTAATGATAATTAAAAGTAAAGTTAATTGAGTTTAAAAAGGTCTGTTACAAGTAAAACTTTATAATTGCATTAAATAAGTTACAAGAAAAAAATTTTTGATTTGTTTATTGATTTTATCATAAAATATCTTTCTATGTCAGTAATATACATATATATTAAAATATTGAGTAGAAGTATATTGACAGAATCACAGATTTCATTTTATTCACAAACATAAGTATTTCTTTGACTTTGTACGCGTTTCGAATTTGTCTTATAAAGTAAAGTAAGATAAAATTAAATATAAAAATAGTATCTTTCTTTATAAAAAAAATCAAATTGATTACTTTTTAATAAAATATAAAGTGTGTTAAGTCACTGAACAACCATTTGTTATTTTTTCAATATGTACACTTTATACACGAAAAATAGTCAACGTAAATATAATATAATATAAAGCTTTGTTAACAACAATCAAACCGTAAATCCCTTTGTATATGGACATTCAATATCAAGCATCTCTTTTACGATCGCTTTAGCAACTTTCAATTTATATTTTAATCAGTTTCATCAAAGCAATTAACATACAAATATCCTCAAACAATATCTGCATACGCAAAGTAAAAAGAAAATATTTATATATAAAACTCAAGATCAATATTCAAATTTATATCTTTTTTAATTAAAAGATGAAAAGATGATTAACACTAATGAAACAGCATCTGCGAAATTTCGCCGTAAATCCATTCATAATTTGTGGTTTACTGTTTGTGCAAGTTTTCTTGCTGCGAGTGTAATAATTGGATGATTACAATTGTAACTGTATTTAGCAATGCTTATGATATTAGATTATAATAGGAGAAAAAAGGGAAAAACTATTATGACATAAAAGAAGCGGGGAAAAATGCGCATTTTAGTAATAAAAGTTGAATGCTTAGTTCCGGTGTGGTCTGGCGTAAATGTGGCTGGTGTGAGGCTACGCGATATAAACAAACACGTGGGTACGGAAAAGGACGAAGAATGCTGGAACGAGATTCACAAACAAGTGGTGCAGAGCGCATATGAGGTGATTAAACTCAAGGGATACACCTCGTGGGCGATTGGACTCAGCATCTCCAGCTTAGCCTCTTGTATTCTTCGCAATTCCAATCAAGTTCATGCAGTTTCCACAATGATGAAGGTATATGAGCTTGCATACAAGTACAGCGCAATCCTATTATAATTAAACTTATAAACACTTCATAACATTTTTTTCATAAGTAAAAAGTAAAAAAAAAAAAAAGAGTATCTCGAAAATGTTATCATTATAAATAATTTACTCTCGTTTTTTGTTCATTAAATAATAATACAATAATAAGTGCAGATGATTATATATAACGTTGATTATTATGTAATATATAAAACATAGTTGATTACAACTTGAATAATAACAATTATTTTAAATCTATTTCAGGGATATCACGACATTGATGTGGAAGTTTTTCTTTCCTTGCCATGTTCTTTAGGAGAAAACGGAATCACGTATGTTGTGAAACAAAAATTGACCGACGAAGAAGTTTCGATGCTACACAAATCCGCCAGCGTAATAGCCGAAGTTCAAAAAGGCCTCAAATTTTAATGACACGAACGTCATTAAAATTAACTTATCCAAATACGATTGTTCAGGCATTATTCACGTGGACTAAAAAACATTACTGTTATTTAGTATTAACATCAGCATCATTCTCCATGAAACAGTAGTAAAATTTTGTAGTTCCTAAACGTTATATTCTCTTAAATTATGTTACTGTGTGTATGAATGTATATGATTATAACCACTTATTTAATTTGCATATAAAAAAATTGCGCTTAACAAAATAAATTTGCGTGTATTAAAATAACTCGATGTGTTTGGAGTATGCGTGATACACAAATTATTATAAAAAAAAGATTTTTAAAATACCTCAGCCAGTCATTTATCGTTGTCAGTATTACTCATGAAAAGCCTTATATTTCAATAATGCAAACATTATATTTGACTTTCTTTGAACAAATGTCACGTAAAGTAAATTTTTTATTATAATATTTCAAATGTTTATACTGCATATTGAGGTATTTTTATATATTGTATCATCTTATTTAGAAATTTTAACTATTGATATATTTCGGAAATAATAAATTATTTAAAAGCAAATGTGTGTTTATACATCTTTTATGTATCTATTATTATTTAATACTAATTTGTTTAGAAATAATTTAATATTTTTTAAGTAAAATTTGCAAAATATGTTGTTAATGCGAAAAAAAATAAAATAAGATTTCCTATATTGTTTAAATGATTTATATATGAAATTATTATTTAAATAATTGCATGTAGTCAAATTATGAAATATACCTTTAATGTTTTCTTTGTTACTATGGAAACTAATTTCTTTAAAAAATGTGTCTTTTGACATTTCATATTTTTTGTTAATATTTTTCTAACCAATATAAATTAAAATTACATATCAAACATTTATTTAAATGTTATTCAAAGTAATTCAGTTTAAAAATGAAATTATTAAATTACATAAAGTTAATCAAAAGAAGTATTACATTTAATTCTAACATTTGTCGTCGTAGTAGCACTTCTCCTACGTTATTATTGCCGCAAAGAAGAAGAGACAAACAAAATTTACACAAGCATCGAGAATCGAAGTAAATATATTTTACTTAATAATAATGATTTTTTTAATTTGTAAAATAATTAATTGAATAGGAATTCTGTAAACCGAAAAAATCCGTGGACAGAAATAAGACAATTTGAACCAGAATCCGTACATAAAATTACTGTTGTTGGAGCTGGTGCAGTTGGAATATCTGTTGTCAATTCCGTCATATTGCAGGTAACTATAAATTATAATTATAAATTCTTATTGAATTTGTGTTAAAAAAATTATCTTGAAGAATAATGTTTATATAAACAATCAAAAATATATTGATTTACATTTTTTTAATTTTTTAGATAGAAAAAATAATATTACAATCGTTTTACAGCAAATTTCTAGAAATATCGTTTTGATTGATAAAGATTGCAACAAATTAGAAGGAGAAGGCTTAGAATATCTGTATTCGCAAACTCTACTCGACGGCTGTAAAGTGGAAGCAAGTACAGGCACGTAGAACTTATCTTAAGTCGATAATTCAGTTTTTACTCTCGAAATCACGAAAATATTCAATCAATATATAAAATTAATATCTTTTTTCCCCTATAGATTTTGAGGATTCATGTAATTCAAAAGTTGTTATAATAACAGCTGGATGTAGACAAAAAGGTGACCAAAGCAGATTAGACTTAATACAACAAAATGTGGATGTATTTAAAGAAATCATTCCCCCTTTAATTGAATTCAATCCTGAAGCCATATTTCTAATTGTAACAAATCCAGGTATTCATTATTTATCAGAGTACACTTTTGTTTAATTATTAATTCAAATTTCATATATAAAATACTCATTTTAAGTTTTTAATTCCCAAATAACATTAATAATTTCTTTTTCTATTGCTAATTAAGAAATTAGTTAATTAATCATAAATTTGAAATACATGATTTCATTTTAAAATTATTTAATGCAGTCGATGTCTTATCATGGGTTACATGGAAACTCACGTGTTTACCATTTTACAAAGTGATCGGTTGTGGAACATATGTAGATACCGTGAGGTTTAAGTATCTATTAAGTCGAGAATTAAATTGTAATACAGAAGATATTAATGCAATGATTTTGGGAGAACATGGAAATAGTTTAGGTAAATTTAATAATTCCAAAGACATAATTTCAAAAAATAACTCATTCTTGCATTAGTTTAGTCACTTTTTTATGTATTTTACATCATGATAACAATTTTTCTTTATAGTACCAGTATGGTCAAGCATTTATGATAAAAATGATTTATTGCGAAAAAGATTTCCAAATTGTGGCTTGCAAAATGACGATCGCTTTAATTCCATTGCTGAAGCTGTTAAACAAGCGTAATTTAACATTTATCTGCAAAGTTATATTATCAATTTTTCCAATGGATTTTAACTTTTTTCATATTGACATTTTTGCTTTTACAGTGGTCCCCAAATAAGATGTTTAAAAGGATATACAAATACAACCGTGGCATTGTGTGTTGCAGATATCTTAAAGAGTTTATTATTCAATATCTATAAAATCAGACCTATATCTGTTTTGGCTCAAGTAATTCTTAAAAATTAATTCTTGTTTTTTTGTATTTTAATATTATATAAAAATATTTTACCAAACGAATGTAACTATAGGGACATTATGGCATTGAAGAAGAGGTATATCTGTCATTACCATGTATTATTGACAACCATGGCTTATACAAATTATATAATTTACCGCTTGATGAAATTGAAATAAAACAAATCCAAGAATCAGCTAAAATTTTAGATCAGGTGAAATGTCAAGTAGTTTTATGATTTACATTTACTCATTCAAAATCAATTTAATCTAAAGTGATTAATTTATTCTACCTCGCTGTTTGTAAACTCGTTGCAAGCATATTTTTTTATTCTGTTTTAATTAAATTATACATATTTTCTGTGAAAATTACATGTATTTGCATACTGAATAATACATGTATGAAATACTGAAAAATAATATTGTGTATTAAAACTCGTAAGCATAAAGTAAAATTGTATTTTCATTTTCGTTATATCACACTATACTCGCGTGCTAAACGTGTTGCATATATAAAGGGTTATATACAGGATTTATTTAGATTTTCGTGTATTTTGAGTTAACTAATAAAAAGAAATATTTTTGTACATAATCAAAAATAATGAAATATTTATATATTTTAATCTTAAATAAAAATTTTGTATTCTTAATTAGAAAAATATTAATATGAATCTTAAAACTTTACTTCATAACAATACTTAATACATTCAAGTTACAAAGAAATATTGTTTAATTTGTCATAACAAGAAGAAAGACAATTTTAATTACAATCACATAACAAATTTCGGTCGAATTTACCACAGATTTTAGCAATCCAAATTCACACAATTATTTGAAACTATATTTACACCCAAATTCTGGTTGTCCAAACCACTTTTCATTTTACGAAGTAAAATACATAACTTCCACTAACTTGTACCGAAGAACAAGAGAATATTCTTGAAGCTTTTGGGCATACTGAAATATCACTTGTACATGAGAAAGTATAAGAGTTAAAGATTTACGATTTAAGTAATTACATTAAGGAAAGTTGCTTATGCCCCCCGTGTACTCACTGGCGTTAATAAGTTTTTTTTCATTTGGCGCTGATAATTAATAGAGTTGTATGTAATTCCAGAAATATCCACACGTGGTAGTTTAAAGGAGATATGATAACAAAAAAGCACGAATTTTGTTCATAAATTAATATGAAAAAATGCAATAGAAAAGAAAAGTCCACTCATTTAAATCATTCAAACATTAATGTATTAACTAAATGCTTTAACTAGATTGAATAAATTAATTATTATTTAATTTAATTAGATTAATTAAATTTAAACAAATATAATTATTTATAGCAACATAAATGGTATTTTGTTCAATATACTAATGTCGAATTAAAAAAAAATATTTTTTATCAAAGAAAATCAATTATAAAAATACTTTCGCCATAAAATGATTAAAAAAAATAATCACATTTTGCAATTAGTTTGATTAAAGAATAAAAAATGAATGAATATGTCTATTTGAATCTTATCTATCATTAAGTTTTCGTAGCAACGAATCATCTTACACAAAAGAAACAGCTGTCCCGCAGTGAGCCACGTTGACGTTCGAATGCTCGCGAGAGAAGGTCTCGAGCGACAATCTCCTTTCCTTTTGCAAAAGAAAGAGAATTGCCGGCAAGTGTCGCACATAAGCGCACATTAGTACATACATTCTCATAAGTTCTCTACACGCATATATCCGCATTGGTACATCATTATAACAAGTATAAACATATAAAAGTGATGGCAAGATAGTATTACACCAGTCAGGCGTTTATTTCTCCAATGATTCACATATGTATAAGTCTGTGAGAAGGGCAAACACGGGCCATTTCAAATTTAGCCGCAGGCTAGGCCGCGGCAAGGTGAACCGAAGCTATGGAAATCCCATCCATAGATGTGCTGATTGGATACAGATACCAGAATATATTACTCTACCAGAATATATTCGAATTCACACTATAAATCAACATTGAGTTTATCATTTGGTATTGTTCTAGAAATGAGTCTTGTTTTATCTAGTAAAAAAACACAGTATGATACCGAATTACGCAACGCATAATTACCATGTTGAACTTCTAAACTAATACCATACATAATAACATCTTCATCTTTCTCTTTTATACACTTATCCTGCTTGTTCACTGGCTCTCATTTAACTTACTTTTTTTTAATTTAACTTCTAAATGCATAATAGAAAATTCAAGTATGACAAAATGTGGATGGTTTTCCGATTCTTTTTAAGGGTTTCTCAGCAAAAGGGTATTCAAGATTGTTGATGAAAAATGGAAAATTGGCCAGCAGTATCAGCGCTGCAGTGATTATTAGTTTCCAGCTGGTTAATCACTGTGTGTTAGTATGGGTCCCCGGTAATCAGTATACGCACCTGACCCAAGTGGAGGTGGTATCACACAGGTCCCAGGTGGTAACCGTTCTCTACTGGTCCTCTCGCGCCCAACAGCGGGGCTTGGTGCTCGGTTAGTAGACTGTCGATCGTACTGTCGGTCAGCTGGTTAAGGTTCATTTGTCAAAGTAGCTTCAATACCGATGACAATTCGAACGTAACGAAGTGGTACCCCATAAGAACGCGAGAGTTACGCGCGGCACACGCGCCGCATGTGTGCGTGGGTGTTTATTGTTCATAGTTTGACTTTTACAATATTACGAGTGATCATTTAGTTTGATTGTTATACATTATTTATTTCTCGTTTTTTTTTGCTTATTTGTTATTTAAGTTTAATTATTATTGTTATATTAGCTTAAATACGGTTTAAACAATGACGATATCATACGCTAGTGAAGTGCCGAACGGCTCCAGCTTTGGCTGCTTCTGGAGAATATTGCTCAAGTAAGTTTCACAATATAGTAGAATATAGAGAGAGGCAAAGGCGGATTTTGGGACTATTTTATATACATAATTAGCAAGTAAAAGTATGTTAAAGGATATAATACAAAATTGTTATATTGAATCGTGATATTGAAATGAACCATTTTAAGATCTTGTTTATTTCTGCAAAAAACATATTTGCATTTAATAAGATCTCAGATTTAAATAGAAGTTAATGGTAATTGAATTTAAGTGATATAACAATTAATTACTTTAATAGATGTAATTGCAAAATGGATTTATAGAACGTTTCGCATATTCTGATGAATCTAAGTAAAAATTAACTGTCGAAATTTGAGTTGAAAAAATGCTTTTAGAAGTATTTATAACTCATCAGAATCAAATTGAAAAGTAATCAAACACGAAGAGACTAGTCATCGCAATATAATATGTAACCGAATAAAGTGTATCGTATTCGTCATACATTATCAACAATATGAATAATTGAATAACAATATAATAAATCATAAATTAATGCCATAAGAAATTAATATTTCATAAACGCTTGATTATATTACAGAATTTTTGTTTTTTCCTAATTGAAATTCATAACGCAAGAAACAAATATATTCTGCATCTGTATGAATACGTATGTTTACATTTTATTGTAATTTAACTTCAATTTATAATTAATGGTTACTTTTTTGCTGTTGAAAAATTAAAATTGATAACTACTTTTAAATTATAACATTGATAATATTTACATTGTACAAGTAGAAAACTTCATTATATTTCATTACATTTCAATGATTGAAATAAATATTGTTTCGCAATATATAGGAAGTAAGTAAATTCATGGAAACACATTTCGTGCCATCTAAGTTAATATTTGAATAATGCAGTGTATTGACATATGTACAAATATTAATAATCCTACTTTTAAGAAGTCGGTTTTAAAAGTAATTTACGTATAATTTGTTTAACTTAATAATAATGTAAAATGTATATTTAAATAAACGCATTTGGCACAAATGTAACTACAATTATCGTTTTACGTATATTACCATGTATTTATGCTTTTTTTAATTGCTTCACGGATTACTAAAATCTTTCAATGTGTCAATTGGCGATAATTTCCTGTTTTTGTCAACTTCGAAAGTCTGCATAAGACGTGCATATTTTAGTTTGATGGAGAAAAAAAAAGACTTTATGATAATATTTTTGTTTCGCAAAAAATAATCGGATACATTTTTTAAGTATCAACTTTTGAGTTTTAATCGTGGAAAACTTTTTTGAAAAACTTACGATGTTGAGTAATGACTGTGGAAACTACTCAAGGAAGCAAAAAATCATAACAAAGATCTGTATATGTCACTTTGAAGTCACGTTAAAATGAATTTGATTTTAGTTTGAATAAAAAATAAATATAATTCATATTTTTTGTAATAAATCATTAATTTTTTGTAATAAATTAATTTGAATTTGATATTAAAAACTTTATACTGAATTTGGACAATTCAAAATAAAGAAATTCATTCTGTTTGCTCTACTAAAGATCCACCGTGACCGTGATAAAATAAAAGTCATCGTCATATTCAATCTCACTAGAGAATGGTCAGTGTTTGATTGAATTTTCTCCTACTAACAATAATGCCATAATATCTTTAATACATTCGGATTAACAGAATGATTAGAAAAAGTCGATTATTATTGGAAAACACTTTTATAGAGCATATAAATATTTTTGTCTCTGAAATAACAAGTTATATTACTTTCTACTGTTAAAAACGAAATTTTCTATTTATTTTCAAACAAAGTGTTAAACATTTTCATTATATTCATATGACTATAATAAAAATGTTAGTTTACACTAACACTTTCTGTTTTCCTATAAATAGAAATTACTAGATAAAAAAATATATTACACTTCAAATAAATCACAAGTTTTCTGAATATGAATTTTATTTATTCACTAGCTGAATCTCCGGCTTCACCCGGGGATCCTGACTAAATCCCTAGTTTCACCCGAGATACTTCTATAGACTCCATATGAACTCCTCCCCCTCTTATGACATAACCCCTATCACCTCCATATGACACAACCCCGGGGGTGGAAGAAAGTGATTTTTTTAATCAAATGTATATATATATTTTTTTTAATCAAATGTATATATGAAATCGGTTCAGTAGATTTTACATGATTGATATACAAACAAACAAACTTTTGAATTTTATATTTTAGTAAGGACTAAAAATTGACCTTTTTCTAATGCCTTTTTTCAACAGTTAAATACTCATATTTGTTCAATTATTCTGTGCCTATATATTTTATATTAATCTAAATGAACTTAAATAATGAATATTATGATAAATGTTTCCAGAACGACACGTGAATAACTTTTATTTACATAAAAGTGAGTTAAAAATGTTAAAATTATTCACTAAAATACATATAAGTCGAATTAAATTATATAATATTCACATAATTACATAGAATATGAAATTTTAATTAGCTACATTAATTACATTCAGTATATTTGCTTGTTATTGCATGTAAACAAAATTAGAGATACAGCAAACAATTTTATTTTAATTGCAATGAAACATAAATTTATCCAGTAATTGTTTGTTACACATAGTAAAGAATTTAATCAACAGATCGTTTTATAAACAAGTAAACAAGAACAAGGCAAATAAAATATAAGCATTTAATATATAAAAATGTTTATCTATTAACATTTCCATCTTAGACTAATTGTTTCTTATAAAAGAAAAAAGATAAAGAAAAATGTCGCTACTACAAATCACTGTTTAGAATTGTCATTTTTTTATCTGAAGACACTCATCATCAAAAGAATATCCACTTTGAGACAAATTTGACAAATTATAGATGTCACGTGAAAAAATTTTAATTCACTGCTGTATGCTAATTGTGATTGATTCAAATGTATAGTTTTGTGTTAGTCTTTTTAGGCATGTAGATGAAAAATAGAAAATATCCCAAATGTTTTTAGATATGTGAAAAAGGAAATCTTGTACTGTTACTTTCTCAGCGCTTAAATTTCTTTTTATTCGGTGTACTTTAATGATGAAAACATATTTATTGAAATCATTTGATTAAATATTCAATTTCATTCAAACACAAAAGGACCAATAAAATCATCGAACTTTGAATTTTAACTTAAAGATATATTTAATCCGTCAATGTGAAGAAAAATTAATCATCATCTTATAAATGTTGCATTTTTTACTTACATATAAAACGTAACATTAATAACTCTTCATGCAGACTTGCAAATTTCTATGATTTAACTCTGCAGTGTAAACGGTAAAACCCAAAAAAAAATTGATTAAGTATACATATTGACTTCTATTTCTAGTTTGCAGATTAAGTGAATCAATTTATTTAATAACAAAAGTTTTAAAAAACAAAAATCAATCAAAATACATTTTAAATATTTGTATTCAATTTAAACAAGTCAATTCAAAGTCGATTTCAAACGGTCCTGCTATCTGTTGAGGAGCGTATAATGCCGTTATGATCAGTTACGATGATGTTCGACAATTTTAAGGATATGAATATTTAAAAAAAAATTACGTATAATAGCTAAGTAAACCTGTTATAACATTTTAAGAAAACCACCTCAATTTGCCTTGTTACTCGTGATTTGTTTGTTAAATGTTATCGAAAAATTATTTAAAGTTAAATGAACAAAAAACGTCAAATTATACATTAATACAGTAATGATTTACAATGCACAATATCATTAGATTTTGTTCTACAAATGTAATATAGATATTTATTATTTAATTTCATATAAAACTAAAATATCTTTATACCATCAAATAATAGTAATTATTCATCAATAATAGCACATAATATATTCGATTAAGTAAACATTTTCGATCCATTCTACTTCTAATTCAAATAATAATTAACTAACGATAAGTTTGCAATATTATTCTTTATATTGTATCAATTATTGATAGTGCAACTTTGTTAGACAATATAGTACTTTCCATTTCATTATGATTTTATAATGTTCAATATAGAGCAAAATTATTAAAATTCCCCATGTAATATTAATGATAAAATTATCCATTGAATGTTATAAGAATAAAAAGATTATTTACACATAAAATGAGTTATTAATCAATTCAATCTTACCACCTTTTGTATTATATAATCAATCCTTTTAAAATTAAGATTCCTAGGACATGATTATATAATTAATGAAATCACATTTAAAGTTGATAAAGGAAGTAGTGATCAACTATAACTTAAAATTATAGACGAACTTTGAATCCATAATGCAATGCAATCTATTACTATTTCGTAATTATGTTAATTTTCATATCAGATTCCAAATGTATCACATAAAAAGTCCTATCTCATCGTACTCCGACGCAGTACGTTAGTATAATTTTTGTCCATTTGAAATATTTCAACGAATTTATTGCAAACTCAAATTTCTATGGCCCATAAATAATTTCTAAAATTCTTCGATCCAAAAATTTCCCACTATTTATCATTTATATTTATTTTTCACAAGTCTTACAACATGACTTGTCGTCTAAACTTTCAAGATATTCTATGTAAATTTATCAATGGTTCCTTAATGCCTTCAATGCTCTGTAGATGTTCCAAATCGTAATTTTAAATGTCAAGCCAATTTAAAACAAACACGACATTGCGGTGCAGAGAAAGAAAGAAAGAAAGAAATGAAAAATGGCGAAACAAAAATCAAAATGTTACTCATTAGGGCTGATCCTGGCACCAATTAATTCATCGAACGCTATCAGACGGCGTTTATCACAAACCTGAACCTGACCAATAAACACTCCTCTGACTATTATACGCGAATCGCCTCATTCCTTATGGACTTTCGACTTTTACTCAATGCAATATAACGGCGCCGTTATGAAAATTGAATTGACTAATATGATTAAAATCATTAACATATATGCAAACTCCGGGGAATCTCAATCTTAAGTATCATAAATTATGGATCGACACGGAGAAAAGTTAATTTTGTTCCGTAATAAGGTTTCATATCACGCATAACCTACATGTTTCAATAAGCGCACTTTCGTTGTTTTCCAACGTTATCATCACTTGAAACAACAGTTTTTAAATATCATGACAGTCACTCGACTTAAAATTAATTAAATATGTCATAATAAACTATTATTTCTATTACAAACAATCAACGAGGAAATATTTGAGAATATAAAAGCGTATTCAACTTTCACGTAACAAACTACAAAAGTTGTTTTTATTTTCCTATTCGGTGATAAAACACGTAATTTCATTTTCATTTTATTATAAATAAACGTCACTCATTTTTCATAAATATTTGATAAATGTCGCGCAACAATGTCGTAAATAGTGTAACTTATCTTTGCCCGCATAATTAATCTTCAGCTTACAACATTCGGTCCAATTTCAGTTCAAGATTTGTCCTTATTCAGATGAATCGAGAACAATGCATTTTTGCGCATAATCAGTCAAAAATTATCAAATCTTAGTGACGCAAATCAAATATTTGTCATTAATTCTTACCTTGTCAGCTGATACTGCCTTGCCATCTTTTCCATCTTTTTGTGACCAAAAAAAGACTGAAACAAATTTTACAAAAAATTAATATATTATATTTTATTTTATTCATTATTTCAAAATAATTTTCTTTTTTATTCATTACTTTGAATCTTTTGCAAAAAGACTCTATTAATTGACTTTTCAACGTGATACGTAATCTTCAGTAAACTCGAAATATATATAACATTGCCCTATTTGCTATTTCAATGAAACCCGTTATCAAACTGCATTCCTTATACCTAGCTGATTCGATAATTTTGTCATTCCGTATATTCTACAAATGAAAACAATCGCAATATTGCATTTTATTGTCAGCTTTGAAAAGAAAGTTAATTCACAGACAAATGAAAGCATGTTTTCGATAATCATATATAAATATAGAAAGGTGCAAGTTTTTCCCGATTAATTGACATTTAGATAACCTTTGATCGGCGGCGCTAAGTCAAGATTATGGATTGTAAGTAAAAATAGCTTTCGCGAAGCAATACGGGTGCTTAAGTACGTGCGTCTAATTACTCGTTACGAGACGACATGCTTTCATATGATCCAAAGTGGCGTCATGTAGTCAGGTTGATTCAGCCAGATTGGGTATAATAAGACGGTATTTAAAATCTATAAATAGCCTTAATGTACGTGGTATCCAGGAATAGAACATTCCAATAGGATCGACGATCGCTTTTCTATTTGTATGGCGAGAAAACTCAACAACTTGACATCCCCGGAAGTAATGTGTACGAGTAAGAATCGTAATACTTGCAAAACCAATTGACACTGTCGACGTCTTAGTTATACAATAGTTGAGATATTACACATTTTCATGGAAATATGTGGAATAAAGTTTGCAAAATGATTAGATATTGAATACATTGAAAGGTAAATTAAAAAAAGTCTAAATTGAATTCGATAGTTTAATAAACAAATGATATTTTTTCATTGCTGAATCATAATTTCAATTGGGCTTATAAAAACCATTTTATAATAAAAAAAAACTTGAAGAAAAATTTAAATAAGAGAATACAAAATGAAATATGTTTGAACAATTGTTCTTTATCAAACAATGTGAACAATAATGCCGTTATGGCTGTCAGATTTATCGATTAACAACTGACACCATTCAGTGAGTCGAAAAATGTACTTGCGCTTTTTTTCGCGGCCTTTATCTACGAACATACTACACGTGATATTGCTACAACTCGTAATTTCAATGCATGTACAGTACACTCTTGAACGCATATAATTGAATCTCTAATGTTCTTTGTTTATAATGTGCCAAATTTAGATTATTTGAATGGACTAATCATTTACATTCCACATTATATCCATATTTTTTATTGCATTATTGTTATATTATTCTGAAGATCATTGTAAAAGTAGAAAGAAATTAACAATTCTTTGAACACTAAAACAAATAAATAGTTTCATTCCAAGTATATTATATACTTGACTTGAACTAAGTATATTTTACTTGAATCAAGTATATTTTTTTACTTGAACTAATTCGATATAATATTTGAATTTACAATAAATATATATTTTGCTTCAAGCTTCTACCAAATTATTATGCTTTATAATATTCTACCAAATTAATTATGCTTTATAATGTAAGACCGTCAAAATATATTTTACCGTTTGCGTCAAATATAGCTGCTAAAAATATTAAATTGGCATCACAGCAGCAGTAGCGCGTTGGATAAAGTAGCGGCTTTCTACTCGCGAGGTCTTTGGTTCGATTCCCGATCATGGCGCTTGGCTTTAATATTATGATTAATTTTCAGTGATTTTTCAGTCCAAATATAATCATTGTATTTAAATAAACTGAATTATTAAAATATATAAATTAATATTAGATGAATGTTTACAAACATCATAATAAAACAAAACATGAAAAGCAGTGTTGTGAGTTTTGTATTCATATTCAAATATGTGTATTGTTGACATTAAATAAAAGAAAAAGAAAGAAAATAGAACAAAATAATTAAATAAAATAATTGAAAATATATTTTAATACTCTCAAAATATTTCTGTACTTGATTCAAGTAAACAACGAATTAGTTCAGTTGTTGTTTTTGATTCTTTTTCACACAATATTTACATTTCATTTAACCTTAAATATACTTGGTTCAAGTATATACAAGTTTAACTAAAGAAGAATTACACTGACAATCATAAAACCTGAAAATGTACAATTTTCAATTGAATTATTACTGTTTTTAATAGCATTCTGAATCCATCGGCAAAAAATCATCAAATTTTACTGTTAAAAACAATAATTTATGA
>JABFPJ010003013.1:0-17486 GCA_022817425.1 Gryon sp. ZL-2020 | reverse complement strand
AAAAAGTCAGAAATAACTTATTTAGAAAAAGTGAATTTTAACTTATTGAAAGAGTGACAAATTATTTATTATTAAAATAATGTTCTTTTATTATATTATTCATATATTATAATTACATTATTTTTTTTCTACTTTCTTTCATATTATATAATTAAAATCTTAGTGAAAAAATTCTATTTCTCCGAGAATCGAACTCAGGTCTCCAAGGTGATAGGCCGATGTCTTCTCCACCATACCAGTCTATCACTTAAAATATGAAACTTAATTGAGAAATGCACTCCTAGCTTATGAAAAAGTAGTTTTCCACTTTTTGGAAAAGTGAATTTTCTTTCAGTTATGAAAAAGTAAAATTTTTTACTTTTTTGGAAGTGAAAAATTTTTTCACTTATGAATAAGTGCAAATTTTTACTTTTTTGAAGTCAAAAAATGTTTCACTCAGCAAATAAGTGAAATTTTCACTCATTTAAATGTGGAGAGTATTGAATAAGAAAAATATGAAACATTATAATAATGTTATATTTCTTACCAAGGTAGATACAATCAAAATTTTAGAAACTTTTTAGATCTAATATTAATTCGATAAATTCAAAAAAGTTTCAAAATATTTCTAAAAATTTCTAATCATTTTTATAATTACTATAAATGCCTTTATTCATTATGAGACAACTTCAATAATTTTCAATAAGTTTCAGTATTGAAAGAAAGTAACAAATTGTTTAAAATATGTTAAAACATTTAGAAAATCGTTAAAACATTTATAAACTTATAACGAAATATTTGAACTTTTTGGAATTTATTAAGTAAACGTTTAGTTTAAAAATATTCTATCATTCAAAAAATGTTTAAATTTATTTAAGTTTATTAATTCTAAAAAAATGTTTAAACACAAATATTCTCCATAAAGCTTAACAATTTTACGCTTGCTGAGATTTTGTCATGAATAATTAAAATAATTGAAATGAGATTATGATTTTGACATTATAATTAAGGTGGTTCTATCGTTAGGTAGCGTATTCTTAGGGTTCTTATAAATAATCATGTCTAAAAGTGTGAATTGGGTAAAAGTGAAAATTGAGTAATGTATTTTACTCAATTTTCATCATTAAATATCTTCACTTTAGCATAGTCAATTATCTTGAAATTTTGAGGAATTGTAAAAACTTACACGCAAAATTAAATTACATTAAATATTACTATACTGTACATTAACGCTGACATAAAAATAGTTTGCTTACATTTTTATAAGCACTGTTTACTTTCAAATTAATAGAATTATAGAAAAATTTGTCCTATAGTATAGTAAAAATTGCTATTCCGTATCACAAATTTTTCTATAATTCTAATATTTTGAAAGTAAACAGATTTGTAATAATGTAAACAAAATATTTCTATGACAGAGCTGCTGTACAGTATAGTAATTTTTAATGTAATTTTATTTTGCGTGTACTTAACTAAGATATTTACAAATTTGCATCAAATTCTGAGTATTTGCCTTAATGATAGAACCATTTTAATTAAAAAAAATGTTCCTACAAAAAAGTACTAAAAATGATCTCTTTTTTGATATTAAAGATTTGGCAGATATGTACGGCCCTGTCGGCGGAATATTCGAAGAGAGGGAAAAAGCGGTCGGATGACGATTGACGAGTTCCCTTCCTTCTGTCTCTTTCTCTGGCTCTTAGTATCGGTTTAATCAAAAATGTTCAGTTTGGTTTGAGCATTTGTAAGCGTCTCCTCGTGACGATTAAAAGCGCGCGGCGGATAGTGTTTCGCACAGACTCACGCAAAAGCGAAATCCAAAGTATAGGCGCCGAGAGATAGAGCTTCCAGTTTGCACACGTGCTCATAATGCCCAACACCAGCAGAGTACGTAAATGCGCACGTAGCTTCATTTTTTTAAGGCAAAAACGGCGTAATTAGTTTGCGATTCATTCAAGTTCCGAGAGATGCTACGTGCAAGATAAACGCCAAGGTCGTTTTGTCTCTTCTCACTTAATCAAGTGAACATTAACACTTAGACAGACAAAAGTGCGCAAGTACGTGTGAGAAAAGTGGTGTCAAACAAATGCATTGAACGTGTTCGCCGAAAAGACTTATTTTCAGTCAGTTAATAATCTTAATCCGTTCGCAACAATTGTCAAAGAATAACAATTGCAGTTGGATCAAAAGTGTTTGATCCAAGTTGATGAAGTTGGTGCTCCATTGATGAATTACTATGAATGGTTCTCTGGTGTGGATGTATGTCTGTATGTGTTTCAGGGACGAAGCGATATTGCTAAAAATGTTGTTAAAAAAAACAGCTGCACTCACAGGCATTGCTACTTTTTCTTGTTTCTACTTTTTAAAATTTTTGTTTTGCCTCGTCTTCAACTTCGATGATTGTATTTATAATAATTTATCAAAGGATTCTGTCCTTTAAACAAATATGTTTTTATATTTTCTGCAATTTAGTAAAAAATCTCTTCATTAAAATAAAAATATTAATTTAAGTTTTTTTTTAACTTTTTTTATTTAAGATTAAATTAAGATTAATAATAAAGATCTTAATTTAAGATTATTTTGACTGGAATGAAGAAAATGTGAAAAATGTTTTTTTATAGTGTAAAAGTTATAATTATATAAGAATCGAAGATAGATTTGTTGGTTTGAATTAAAATATTATTGGTCAGTGATAAGAGTTGACGAGACAAACAAAAATATGAACGTAATGAACAGCCGATTTGATAGCACGTATGAAGACGTATCCCAATGGACGGAGGCCCACGTGAATAGCACGTGATTTTTCGCTTTCAAACATATTTCAAACCGGATAACCATTTTGGTATTCTATTTCATTGCCGGAACACTTGGGATCGTGACTTTGGGATGCCGAAAGATCGGTATTCGTATCGTTGTGTGTGTTTGTACTTTAGACCATTTATCTAAGATTTTAACCCGCCGTTGACTCACTCTTACGAATAACTTAAGTTTTTGTTCATTTCAATTAGTCAATTTTTGCAACATTTTCTAAATTTAAAATAATAATAATAATAAAATAATACAAATCAGCATTTCATACATGCAGAAAATGTTATCTAAAAATCAAGGTTTGAAATATAAAACAGGATTATTTTTTTGTATCGTAATTACTATTTATTACTTACTATTGCTGTTCAACATAGTAAACTTGCTTTAGCATGGATAATGAAAATGCAAATTACTATGTGCAACTTCTTCTATTTTAAGAATTAGTTTTTAATATACTTCCTAGTGAATGTTAGTTGAATTTACATATATATTCCACTAATACAATAAAAAAAAAGTACGTCATTGGATTCTCTATACATTTCTCTTAGCTTATCAAACAGTTTGCTATCTGCAGGACAATTAAGCATTTCTTCGCGTGTGGTGACATTCAGTTACGTGTATCAATCTTTGATATCTATTTAGTAATTCGTCAATGATATGCCAGTGAATGATGAAAGTTGCACAAACATTGTTATAATATTATTGAAGATAATATGATACGCGTGGAATATATTCAAAGAAACAAAAAGTTCATATCACATTTATCGTAACAAATTTTTATAAATGACTATTATATTTCTAAGTTAAAAAAAAAAAAAAAAAAAATTTTAAATTTAAAAATTTTTTTGATTGAATATGATTTCTTTAAATCATCTCTATTTTGAAATTCAACTTACTTGCATTAAATAAAAAAATGATTCAGTATTAAAATAAAATTCAACGACACATTGAACATTTAAGATTATAATTTTATCGTTGTTACTGATATAATCGATAATAAGTGGAATTTATTTGCTTTGTTCATCTGAAACAAAATTATTTCAATCTGTTTTTAATGACTCGATATGTAATATTATCAAAGAAAACTCATGCTATTGACTTCACTCTGGTATTATTTTATTAATTAATTGAATTATCAATAAATTAATTAATTATACAAATAAATTTATTTTAATTGCATTAATTAAATTAAACAAACAAATTACATTTAAAGCACTACATGCTTAAACAATTGTATATTAATTTTACAACTTAATTTACAATGTACAAGTGTCACGTTTTTTTTTTTTTTCTTCTTTCTTTCTTTCTTTATCGTTCTATCAATCTTTTTATTATTGATTGAACATTGTAGCAAATTTGTTGCGGCAACTCTGAAGATAAATGTGACTGTTTGGGTTAATTAATCAACATAATCGCGATTCAAACGTCAATAATATATTTACGTCTGTTATATTATTGAAACATTTAAATTGCATTATTCCACGACGATACATGCAATTTCTGTCATTTACGTATGATAAACAATTTTTATGAACTTATCAATATTTCATATTATTTTGATTCAGGATTATTCGACCTTTTTCCAGTTCAAACTACAATTCGTTTAGTGAATTATTTCCACTGACAGATGTTTTTTACAGCTGTCATAAAGTTTTAGAATAAATCATTTAAAAACGTATAATACAGATAAAAAATTGTAGTAACTTTAACAGTAATAAAATAGTAACTTTTTTAAATCGCTTAAGATTATAGGATTCCAAGTTATTATGCATAACATTTTTTATGAATAATTATTTAGTTATACAATTTAATTATTGAGAAACTAAATTGGACAATCAGAACAAAATTTTAACGTTGACTTATTAATAGAGGATATATTTATACACATTTATTTATAGAATTATATGTTGATGTTCCATTACTGGGTTTGTTAACTGATTTTTATATATTTCATTCTCTTAAAAGTTGAAAAATTAATAAATAATTAGATATAATAATATATAGATATATAATAGTATATTAACAAATTGTATAAGTACTTATATAAAGTTTAACTAAATTCTTGTTAAGAATACCACGTTAAATGCAGTGCTAAATGGATAAAAATAATTATGAAATCGTTTTACGTCACGCACGAGTATTATTTTTTTTCAACGTTGCTGTACAATTATTTATTGGAGAAATGATCATGTTACGTTTTTCAATGTTAATGTATTGATTTAAGCAAACGTTTCTAAGGAAAATTATGCTTTATTCATTTTTTAATGTTGATGTTTTTTATTTAAATACAACTGCATTAACATTTATAATAATAATTGTTTGTTTTTTAGGGACCTGGATATTTAAGACGAGCCAACGGTAGTAAATTGAATGAGATTTTTAATCAGGTAAAATTTTGTTCGCTTTCTTACTTAATTAATTTTATTTTATTATCTTTATTTTGTAAAATATTTTCGTCATAAACTTTTTTGAAAAAGTGCATTATTTTCCAGATATTAAAAATATAATTTAATCTTGATATCTATAATAAATTAAAAAAAATAATTTCAAAATGTTGTATTTTATTAATATTGAAATAAATAATTAAATGTTAAAACATTATTTTCAGTATGCCTCGCAGGAAAAGAATGGCGAAAGGTTTATGACTGCGGCTGATTTTGTACGATCGTATCTTGGTTTATACACTGATAGCGATTACAATCCAAATTCAGTTGCTTTGCTCGCTGGTATTGTTGATACTAGTAAAGATGGGTAAGTTTCTACAATATTGATATAAAAACATATGAAATTTCTTTAATTAACTTTATTAATTAATTACATTTTATTAATCAATCTACATACAAAAATATAATTTTATAAAGCAGAAATTAGTTTAAAAAATGGAACCCAAAATGATAAATCTTCCTTGTCTTTAGGCTCATTTCATTTGCGGAATTCCAAGCATTTGAAGGTTTACTATGTGTACCTGACGCGCTGTACAGAACCGCATTTCAGCTGTTCGACACTAATGGAAATGGAATGGTTGCGTTTGGTTAGTTTGTTTTTCAATTTGCATATTATTGATATAATAATATTGAATTTTTTAAATTATATTGTTATTCAAAATTGCATTGTTTATTATTTTTTTTATTATAATTTTTAATTTATATAATAAATAATTAATTAGTTTATTATAATTTAAAAATTATGATGAAAAATTCTTTGTAATTTGCAGATGAGTTCGTTGAGGTGATAGAGAAAACAATTTTGCATCAACGAATGCCATTTAATATGGAAAGTGGTTTTATTAAATTATATTTTGGCAAAGATAAGAAGCGATTGATAAATTATTCAGAATTCAGTCAATTTTTACATGTAAGTTTTCCGTTTTTATAAATAACAAAATTGATTTACAAATTCGACTCGTTTCATATCATAATTATTTTAGAATAAGAAACAAAAAATTTTTGTTATTCTACGTTTATTTGAAGCATATAATTCATTATTATATATCTCTAACTTATCATCTGGATTAAATTAAATCTTATCAATTTCATATATTACTATTTCCTCATTCATTTAAAGTACTTGAGACCCCCAGACTACTTTATCAACCACTGAATTAAGCCAACGTACATTCAACCTCTTGTTTCTTTGTATCTTTTATATGTTGTTTGAACCGACAGAAAATGAATAATGTAAAGTATTATTCATTTTCTATTAGCTTAATATTAATTTATATAATCGTAATGAATCGTAAATAATGTCATTGATGGTTTCAGGATTTTCATGAGGAATACGCCACAGAAGCATTTAAGAAATTTGATAAAGATGGAACTGGTTTTATAACCGCGACAGATTTTCAAGACATAATGCTGAGCATAAAGAGCCATCTTTTAACTAAAGAAGTGAAGGAAAACTTAATTGCGGTTAGTTGATTATTTATTGTTTAACTTAAGTTTAACTGTTAATTTTTTTTATTTATTTTACAGTTGATTTAATGTATGTTTAATCATAAAACACTGAATATTGCTTATAAATATTGGAAAATATTGCAGGCAGCTAGTACAGGCCACTCTGGTAGAAAAGTAAGTTTTCCATACTTCATGGCGTTTAATTCCCTTCTGAATAATATGGAACTCGTCAAACGTATTTACTTAAACGCAACTAATGGTCATAGATATCAGGAAGTTACCAAAGGTAAATCTAAAATTATCAAATATCATTTTAAGCAAACATTTACAAAATTATTTTTAGTTATTTTTTTATTGGTGTATATTTATGTTTTATATACTCTGTAAATATCATATAAAATGAACTGATTTTTATTTTCAGAGGAGTTTCTCCATTCTGCACAGATGATGTCTCAAATTACCCCATTGGAGGTAGACATATTGTTTCACTTGTGCGATTTATTGCATCAAACTAGGTAAATATATTTGTTCTGATAGCAAAATATGAAGTCGATTTTAAATTCATTTTATAATTTGTAGAAAATATTATATGAATATTTACTGTAAATAATAATAATCTTGAGATGTTTAGAAAAAGAACATTTATTACATTTTACGATATGAAAGTAGCAAATTTGAAGACAAGTACATTTAAACATTTAATATTTTTATATTTTAATGTTTTGGAGTAAAATTGATAGTTTTTCTGCAACGTTCTAAAATATTATAATTTGAATTAATATATTCACTTCTTTGCAGTTTAATTGATATATGACTGAGATATAATTTATCAATATTTAATTTATTTATATAAAAAGAAAAATCTATACAAAATTGTAATCGTTTCAATTTTTTACTTTTTCAGGAGAATCGTTTACAACGATTTGGTGGCTATAACACCTGAACAGTATTTTAAACAAATAACGAAGCGTCTTGCAGAAATAAAGGCTGTGTCGGTATGTATATTTAAACATTCATTAAAATAACTTTTTTTAATGTTCAATGAATGTTTAAAAAATATTAAAGATTATTTAGCTGCTATTAATTACTCAAATTATATAAATAATTGAATCTAACAGATATATTTGTTTCTAAATATTACATAAGGAACATTACATACTAGCAAATAGCAACTTCCGTATGATGATTATAAAATATAACATTATGAATTGATCAATTTTTTTGTAATTATGATATTCCGTGTATGTTTTTAAATTCATAATTTGTACAAAAATGAAAATATAATTCAAATAAAAAAATTACTAATTTACTTTGAAATTGTTGATTTTGTAATTAGTACATTTTATTTTTTCTTTGCAGAGTCCAGATGAACGTGGCGTGTTTGTACAAATTCTAGAAAGCGGTTACCGATTTGTTCTTGGTTCTATAGGAGGAGGTATGATATTAAAAACATTATAATAAATTAAAATATTCAATTAAAAAATTGTACTAATTTAAAAGACATTAGTGGAAAATCAAGGTAAACATTATTTATAAAAAATTTTAATAAACAATTTTAATGTTACAGCTGTAGGAGCAACGGCAGTTTATCCAATAGACTTGGTAAAAACGCGAATGCAAAATCAAAGATCCGGTTCCTTTGTTGGTGAATTAATGTATAGAAATAGTTTTGATTGTTGTAAAAAGGTTTGTATAAACAATATTTCTATTTTATTATTGTTCAACAACAATATTTTCGAATTCTTTAATTTATTCAGTTTATTCAACTTAAAATTTAACATTTTTTTATTAATTTATATTAAATAATAATATTTTTTTATTTTCATTCATTCATTTTAATATTAAATTAATTATATTTAAAAACTAACATACAGAGTGTTCCATTTTAAAGTATTTATATATACATATATATACTCCATTATAAAGTGCGTCTTTTAAAATGAGACATCCTGTATATCAGAAAATAAGAATGAAAATTATTTGAAAACAAAAAATGAAATTCAATTTGTATATTAAAAATGTAATAATATTTATAAATAACAGGTTATTCGACATGAAGGATTCTTTGGTTTGTACCGCGGTTTAGTTCCGCAATTGATGGGAGTCGCTCCAGAAAAAGCTATCAAACTCACTGTAAATGACTTTGTTCGTGATAAATTTATGGATAAGAACGGACATTTGCCTCTTTATGGTGAAATCATTTCAGGAGCTTGCGTATGTTTATTTATCAATGCAATTACTTCAGTACGATTAAATGGTATATGCAAATAAGATAAAAATAAATGATAATTTTTGTTTCAGGCTGGAGGTTCGCAAGTAATTTTTACTAATCCACTAGAAATAGTGAAAATTCGCTTACAAGTAGCGGGTGAGATAGCTGGAGCAGCAAAAGTGCGAGCATGGACTGTAGTCAAAGAACTTGGACTTTTCGGTCTCTACAAAGTAAGTTACAATCCTTTTAAAAGTAATTTGAAGGTAAAAGATCACTTTTATTTTTAAAAGTAATTTTAAAAATAACAATTTATTATTTTTCATTTTCATTATTACATTGATGATTTTTTGTCAATCAATTATGAAAATATTTTGCTAACAAATACATAGTTTTTTGACAATACTAATATTATTACTTAATATTAGGTTTCTTTTAAAAATCAATGGTTCAACTAATTATTTATTATTTTTACTATTTAAAATAACAATTTGATATACTTTAGTTATTTATATTTGAATATCTACAATGTATTAATTATAATAATTTGTTCATATTTCTAGGGAGCTAGAGCCTGTTTCCTACGTGATATACCATTCAGTGCCATTTATTTTCCTGCGTATGCTCATGTGAAAACGAAATTAGCTGATGAAGGCGGATACAACACGCCAGTATCGTTACTTGCATCCGGTGCTATTGCTGGTGTACCTGCTGCGGCACTTGTAACTCCTGCTGATGTTATCAAAACACGACTGCAGGTATATCCAAACAAATTTTGCAATACAGACAAAAACTAACAAAAAGGGTCGTGTAATAACAAAAAAAAAGTAGAAGACTAAACAAGGAAGAGAAATCTCAATCATTCAATCTTAAAATTGGTCATAATTATGACTTATATTTTTGGCAGGTGGTTGCAAGAGAAGGACAGACAACGTATAATGGTTTAATAGATTGTACGCGGAAAATTTACAGGGAAGAAGGTGCAAGAGCCTTTTGGAAAGGAGCAACGGGTAATTTTTGTTTTTTTAAATTATTCTCTAATTTTAATTCATATTGAATAACTAAAACTAAGTTTATATAACTTTCAGCGCGAGTATTTAGATCATCTCCCCAATTTGGTGTCACATTATTTACGTATGAGTTACTGCAAAGATTATTTGTCGTTGACTTTGGTGGATCGTAAGTAGAAAATTGTTTAAAAACATGTTAAAAAATATGTTTTTTGTAATTAGTTATTAAACACTGTGTACATTTTTAGACGCCCTGCTGGTTCGGAGCCAACCACCGGAGTAACCGATGAAATTCGATCGACTAACCCCGATCACTTAGGCGGATACCAAGTGGCATTGCCGATTTTCACAGGAATCGAAACGAAATTCGGCCTCTGCTTACCGAGGTTCCAAGCAGCACCAATCAATAAATAACAAAATCTAAACACAACTTTGCCGTCAACAATTTATTATGTACAAATCTATTTATATATATGTATATTGAATACATATATACAAATAATACAAATAACAATCATGATCTGTTGATTATGTATTGCGCTGCGAATAGTATATTGTACAGTTATATGCCTAGTTTCGTATTACAATTTCAGTACGTGCACTGAGAGAATATTCGTATATATATTTTTAGAAATGTCCGCGGAGAAATAGTTAATTGTAAATACTAGACAGAAATTGAGATATGTAGGTCCGGGCGTCGCCAACATTATCTTTGTCTCTTCTGTATATTTTTAACGTAGAATTTTACAGCAATTACTGACAATGTTTGTGTAATTATATTCCATCTCAAGATGTGCGTGTAATTCAAATTTTTGTTATCAATTAATCATTGTTTTCCGACAATATTCTCTGAGAACACACAAAAATATGTACACACACATAAACACAATTTAATAATTGAAAAACCATTCGAGCTTAAATGATACATCATTTTGTAAAAATGAACAAACAAAACAAAGATAGAATAATCCTCGCCAATTTGTCAGTAACCGAATAACAATCAATTTACAAATTCAACAGAGAAATCTTGTAACTGAAGTTGCACATTTGAATTATAATAAGTAAATATTCAAAATGATCCATTTCTTTGTGATTCTTTTAACACTTTCGAGCCTAATTCAACTAATCGAGTGAAAAACAGGAGTATAATTCGTTTAACTCAGAAACATATAAGCATATCTGGTAAGATATAAAACTGTAAGTTTAGGATCTAAAAATAGTCGTTTTAACGCAAAAGGTTATGCAACCGTGAAGCTTTAATTTCATCTTTTATATCATAAATGTTAAACAAATTTCTGAAATTGTAGGACAAAATTCAATCTTTATAGACAACTTTTTTATTTTGAATATTTTTATGCTAATGAATGAAATTAAAAAAAAGTTATACTTTATTTATGTTACAATTATCTTTAATAATTAAAGTCAAAGTAATTAAAAAAATGATAATATCTGCAGTTATTTTAATGAATGAAAACTTCACATAAAATCCATTTCTTGAATGTCAACTAATGTAATAATACATCATTAAAACTTTTAATACATTTATAAACTGCAATTTGACTAATCAGTTATTTCTTCGATCAGTTTTCACGGCATTGCGGTTGTAGAACCTTGAAATCATCAAACTACATTAGATAAATGTTACAGTTCAGTCAGTTAATAAATATCAAGGGAATTTTTTGTGATCAAGAGAATTGTGTTATTAAGATTATATAATTCTCTTTAATATATAAAAACTATCTTTTTTTGATATATTAATACTCCAAATTTTTTACTAAATTCATAATCTTTAATTTTTAAACCAAATTTTACTCTATGATAATCACATTATTACGTATTAATTATAGTTTTAACGCTTTTTCCAACTGTTCTCATAGTGGAACTGGTGTCTATATGAAAACACATGTAAGATCGCGGTGTAAATAATATTAAACGAAATATATAATTTATAAACAAATATTTAAATGAAGAATTTTAAAAAGTGATATTTTTAGTAAAAAAGGTCTTAACGTGTAATATAGTATAAACTGCGGAATTTAAAAACACTGTTAAAAAATTTTTAAAAATCAACTTTATTTTAAGTTGAATAAATCATATATTAGTTAAATTAACTAAAATCCGTTCAATTCAACTGATAGTCGAGTTGATTTAACTCGATTTAACTTGATATTACTTTTCATTTTTAACAGTGCATGTTTAAAACGATTCTTTAGTATTCATTTTAACATAACATCTTATAGAAATCAAAAAAAACTATTCATGCGGGATTTCTTTTTTTGTTGCAAATGTACAGTTGATCTTAATAAATCATCGTGCAAAAATGTTGGAATGTTTTTATTAGTCATTTTAACTGTGTTTTAACGGTTTTCATTGGAATTTTAGGTAAAAGTTTTGTTAATGTTAAATTATTTTATATTTGTATATGTTTAGTTTTTGTTTTTTATCAAAAATCGAATAATTTATTTATTGAAAAATGAATAAAATACAAATACAATATTATCATTATTTTCAGCTAAATTTAAACATTTATAAAACCTAAAATTAATCAAACAAATATTTTAAACAAAATAAAGAAATCAAAATTAAATAAATTTGTTTAATGTTCTAGAATGTTATTTTTAGAAGATGAATGAACATTATTTTAAAAATTAAAATTGGAATATTCTAAAAATTCTAATCATTTAATAAATTAAGTAATAAAATAACAAGTAATAAAATAAAATAATAATTAGATGTACACTATATTTATTTTAATTTTATTTATTCTGTTAACCAATCATTTTTTCTAGTACATTATATCTAATGAAATATGTATTTTTCATAAATTTAATTAAAAACTTTCATTTCTTCAATTTAGACCCTTATAATAATAATTAAATGCACTTATATCATCCCAATATTATGGGTTTATATATTATCTAAACCCTACCATGTTACTTTATCTCATTTTACAGTTTCATTTTAATAGAATCAAATCATAAAGACCTACTCAAAGCCCTTTTATCACATATATTAATAGTACATATATATAGTTTTATATATAGTTATATATATAGTTTTTGCATAATTGTATCTATATTGAATGAATGCAGACTCCCCTCTTTTGTTAAATAGACTTTTTAATTCGTAATGTGCTGTAAAAAATATTGTTGAAACATTTTAGTTAATGCTAATCTTATTCTCTTTTTAATCTTGTAAAGTATTATTTATATTTTACTTATTTTCTTCTCTCAAAAGTGGGACGAAAAGTATTTTCATCCCTTAAATAACGTAATCGAAGATTACTTTCTCTCCCTAGGGATAGAAAAAGACTATTCCCTTCCTAGGGAGAGAAAGTGCTATTTTCATCTCATTTTTCGGGGAAGAAATAGATCTTTTCGATGCACTTGTAAGAAAAAATATTGTCCACAACTAGGGAGAAATTGCCGATTTCAGATATGGTTTGAATCATAAGAAATAAACGGAAAATTTTTCAGTTTCGATTACATCTCTCAACTTAATACAACTTAAAATATAAAATAATATTTTTTTATTATTTTTTTTTTTTTTGCTATATCCTATATCATCATAAATGCACACTAATTCATATACTTTAATACAACAATAATAATACCCAATAAATGAATAAACATACTCAAAGTATTTTCCGAATTTCCCAAGAAGAAATAAAAATCCCAGGAAACTTAGTAATTTCAACATTACTTTGATCTATTCTTCGTATTTGTCTAAATTCAAAAAACTTTGTCCTCTCATCCTTGAACCAAACTTAATATATATTTTAAATTTCCTCTAAAGAAACTATAAAATGAGTTTTTTTTTATTGATATTGCATTATAATACATCAATGACTATAGTTCATTGACGTGTAGATTTTCAATTCCCTTGTACAGTTCACATAGAGAATATTGACCTATCTTTAAAACCAACAGATAAAAGAAGTCAGATATACGTATATATGTTGCAGAAATAAAGACAGTCAATACTTGAAACTGTTCAATAGCCTCCGACTTATACAATCATAAAAACACGTCCTTCGGTGCTTTTCGAATTTCAACACACAAAGGCACAAGATTCTCACACACTGAGATTTTCATTTCAACTTGAAGACATTTTCTTCAAGAGTTAAACTCAATTACATATACATATATAAAATCAACTGTCCTTTTTGTTTCAAAGTGTTATACTTTTTGTCGTTAATCCGAGAAACTGGAATATTTTTTGCTTATCTTCTTATATTCCATAGCATTACTCACTTTTATTATTGTTCTTATTAATATAAGTCATTTTTATATCAAATGAAGTTATTTTAATTTAGTATCAATTTAAGATTAATGTCACTCTAAATTTCGTATAAAAATGTTTTGCATTAACTTCTCAATATTCATTCATTTAGAATATTTTTTGAAAAGAAAACGTAAATTCCAGCTATATAACTACTCACGTTATAATTCGGAAGAAACATTTGTCTTCCTGCGCAAAAATCAGCAGTTATCACGCACAGTAGGTAACGCAGTAGTTTTTTACCGTAAAAATAAGTACTTTCATTTTTGACGAGAAGCAACGAGTGCAAATATATAATTCAAGCTTATTTGCACTTCAAAAAATGACACTTAACTTTTTCCAAGTGCATTATATAATCTTTATTATTAATATGAATAAAAAATATATTATCGACAATATTCAACATGAAAAAAATGAAATATTTTCTTTTTTTTTTTGCAAAAATTGTTATGACTGGTCTTTCAATTTTTGAGGTTATAATTAAATTAAAAAAAAAATTTATTAGTTTTTAAAATTAGAATAAAATGTTAACATTTAAAAAAATTGATATTAATGTAAAATATATATATATATATATAAATATATATATATATATATATATATATATATATATGCAATTATAAATCAGAAAAAATAACAAGTCTGTGAAATATAAAGTTTTTTTATTTTCGAAAGAACTTACAACTTTCACAGAAATTGAAATTGTCATTCATTTCAGACAGCGAATTATTTATTTTAAATTAATATTTCTTATTTATATGACCACAATACTTTGTTTTACCGACAAGTTAATACACAGCGGTGACAGCAGTTGCATCATAACAAAAGCTGTGCTTAGATTCGCACGCTTCAATTTAACACTCAGCATGTGTTAGTTTAAGGGGATTCTTCAGTAAATTGTCCCGAAATTAGTGTTAATGTTAGTGTCTTTTTAATTAAAATTTGTTTGATAATAAACAAAATAAAATAAAAGTAATCAGGCGATTTGTTTATTACGGGAGAATTTTATGCAAAAAAATCGAAAAGTTTTTTTAATTTAACGCTGCCAAAGGAGAAATAACACATTTGTTTTTCTATAAAAACAAGTGTCTCATTTTGAGACATTTTTAATATTGAGACGCGAAAAACGTCTTAAAATTGAATAAATGAGACATTTTTGGTGTCTCAATCATCAAAAATGTCTCAAAATGAAACACTTTTTTGTAGTGTATTTTTTTTATAATACATTTTATTTTGGGTTAAAACTCTACGAAAGTTATATGTAAATTTCTGTTGTATTTTTTATATTAATTTGACAAATGACTTTTTATGTCGAAAATTTATTTTCTTTGGACAATTATCACTTAAATTGTATTTCGGAAAATAAAAAATCAATGAATTGTGAAATACTAATTTAGAATGGATTTTCATCGTTTTTCAGATACTGGGTAAATTTTTTAATAAATATTCCATTTTTTAAATAATATACAATTTTAATGTACTTTGTTAATAGGTTCGTCTTATAAACCTAGATTACTAAATTTATAGTACAATTTACTCAAGCATTTCTAAGCGAGCTCAAAAGAAAAAATGAAGTAAAAATAAAAATAAGAAAATGTTTTCATACCTTTTAAAATGCAATTCCCTTTAGTCCAGTTATTTGGACTATCCTTATTTTATTGCATCAATGCCATTCGAACTTCTTTGTCTCGTTAGCGTTCCGCTAATAATGTGACGAGCGACGAAAAGTGAAAGTCGAAAAATTTGTTGTTTAGAATGCTTTCATGTTGTCATTTCATTTGACATCTGTTTTTTCATCATTTATTCATTTCATTTTTGTAATATCTTCATTCTTAAATAATAATAATCAATTAATTAAATGATCAAATTCAAACAAAACAATATTTATTAAACAATTTTTTTTATTTATACATACATTTTATGAAGTACTTGAGAAATAATTATTGTAAATAAGTGAAGAAACTACATTGTATTGCAATTCAACTTAGTTTTATTTCGTCACAATTACCCCGAGTGACCCTATACTTATTACATGTGTGCATAGTGAGCACATGTAAATTTACAAATCACTGTGTAACTTCACACGCATTATGTAACGTTACATAATTCTATTGGAATATCCATGGCTGAGCAAAGTACTCTCAATTATATTAATCAGACGTAGATTTGAAATCAATATCAATGAGAGTAACAACTATCTTTTGTTTTCCAAACTCAAGACATTTCAATGATAAAAAGTCAAAATACAAAAAAATCAGAATATTTAATCATAGCATTTATCATTACTATAGACTATTCTCATACGTTCACTTGTCTTTGTTTACATTACATGTAAACATAAGTATTTCTCTTTGTTTAACATATTGTTTTCAGGAATATGAAAAAAACGAATTTATTTAGAAATTATATTTTCAAATTAATATTCAACAAAATGTATATTCGGTTCATTAAAAATGACTGTTTTAGTTATTTTGAAATACTAACACATTCTTATATTCACAAAAATGACTCAACAATTGAATGTGTACTCAACAAACATATTGTTATTTCAATTTTTAGATTTTCACATTTGTCGACAAAATATTTCTTTGAATGTTCTTTGTAACGTCTTTGACTTTAAATATTATATAGAATTGTTATAAAGTTAAAAAAATGTTAATAAGCAAGCAAAATTGAAAACTTAGCAAAAGAAGAAGAAGAAGGCAGTTTGCATTTGACTGTAAAAAAATGAAAAAAATGCATTTATACTCAAAACCCGGCACAAAGTTATTCAAGCATACCAATAACGTATAATAAATATCAATATATTATACACTATTGGAACACAAAGAAGGACGTATAAGTAGAAAGCCACGTATAATTAGCGAGGAATGTATTGTGTGTTATACGTAGAAGAATAAAGACTTATGGTATAGTACCGCCAACCAATATTAAAACTCTCATTTAGTAATTCCCTGATAATCAAGATTTATTACGATAATAAATGCAAAAGACAGAACGAATCATTCATTAATACATAAATGCAATTGTTGAAACATAAATAAATATTACATTTAATTTTCAACAATTAATTACAAACCTCAAACTTAATCTATACTTTAAATTGATATTCTGTTAAACCAATGTCGTTTTGTACAAAATATTTCAATGTTTTTTTATTTATATTCTAGTAATGTTTTGTTTAAATTAAATAAATTAAATTAGTATTTTAAATATTATTTTAATTTCTTTACTTTCATTTTTACTTTATTCCTCCTTTATTTTCTTTCTATCAATACTTATATTTTTTTTTTTTTTTTTTTTTTT
>JABFPJ010003012.1:5105-17490 GCA_022817425.1 Gryon sp. ZL-2020 | reverse complement strand
TATTATATATTACCAAAAACATATATTAGTGCCCTGAAATTCTGGTTGCACAAGTAAAAATCCATCGCGAGTTTCTATTTGATTAAGAAAGTAATCCGCAGCAGTCATAGCTGTATCTACAAAATTCCGCAGGCCTTTGGTTCCTCTGGCTTTCCACATGAGCCAAAATTTAATCGCATCTACCTAAAAACCCATTTTTTAAATTATCAAATGAACAATTATTATTATAAAAATATTTCATTTCTTTTCTGCTTTGATTATTTAAACAAAATGATTTATAACATATGCCTTAAACATGTCATACTTTTCTACCGCATTGTACGCTCTTATCGCCAGTGTCCCAACTGACGTCATAAAATTTATCCTGTTGAAATAAATATTTCGCGCCGGCACAGTTCGCCTCGTGCAAAGCATTTTGACCTTTAACAAAGAATAGAGAACACTGCAGCGGCACTCCCAACATTTTATGGGGATTCCAAGAAAATGAATCGGACCTACGAAACAAAAGTCAGAGTCAACATTGAAACTTAATTTTTTTAAACAATTAAATGATTGCAAATAAGTGATTAACAATTATTATTATACTAACAGTTCAATCCCTTTTAATCGATCTCGATACTTTTCTGAAAACAGAAACATTCCACCGAGACATGCCTAAGAGAATAAAATAAATGTATCATTTCTTTGAAACATTTAATAAAGAATATTTTCTTATTTCCATTGCATTTCTTACATCAATATGAAGCCAGATATTTTCTTGTTTGCAAATTTGCGCGATTTCGACAAATGGATCGAAAGCACCCAACACAGTTGTGCCGGCAGTTGCATTCACAAAAAACGGTACTTGGCCGTTTTTTCGCGCCTCCTCAATTGCTTCTTTCAGGAATTTACAATCCATTCGACCCAGGGAATCAGTTTTTATCTAATTTAATAACAATTTTCATTATTATTATAAATTATTGGAATAATAATAAACATTAATTTAATCAAAGTAGTAATAAAGAATATACTAATATAGTAATCAATAGTTAACACCTTATAGACATTATCAGTCCCAATTCCGAGCCAATGAGCTCCCTTGGACATCGAATAATGTCCCCCTTCGCTGGTAAAGCAAGCCAAGGGTGGAATTCCACTAAGACCGCTTCTTTTTGACTCGGGAAATCTGGAATATCGGGCTAAAAGCATTCCATACATATTCGATATACTGCCTCCTGGTGACATTATTCCATCGGCCAATGGCAGCTCTGGATAACCAATCAGAGCGAGACATTTGGATATGATTTCTCGCTCAAAGATGGTACTCACTGGAGCCACTTCGTACGTGTATCTATTTTATTTAAACATGAAAAAATTATATTCCAATGATATACACGTGTGAGGAAAAATAGTACATTCCGCAACTAGGGAGAAAAGTTGCCAATTCTAGACGAGTGTAGAAATCTCACGGGAGTCGAATCGGCAATTTCTCCCTAATTGCGGATGATATTTTTTCTTACAAGTGCATCGAAAAGATCTTTTCTTCCACGAAAAATGGGATGAAAGCACTTTCTCGCCCCAGGGAGAAAAGTAACTTTCTCGCCCTAGAGAGGAAAAGTAACTTTCTATCCCTAGGGAGAGAAAGTAATCTTCCATTACGTCATTTAAGGGATGAAAATACTTTGCCTCCCTCGGGAGAAAAAGTGCCACTTTCGTGCCATCCTCTTAATTCAAACTTAAACATAATAACATGAAAATGTGACAATTTTACTGGCTAGTATTAATTGCTTCAGTGAGCCAAGCTCCACCAAGACCAAACTCATCAACTCCTCCGTAAAGCTGATTATGAAAGTGCGGATTAGACGTCTTAACAGAAAAATGCAATATCTGCTTCATTATACTCTGAATGTCCGAGCGCGAAGTTCTCTCATCATCCAAAGTGTATGGAATCTGTTCCTAAAAGATCAAATAAAATCAGTTGCATTATTTCCATTATGTTTATGTAAATTATTATTTTTTTGTTTTTAATACAAATAAACTTATGTACTTGAAACACAGTGTTCTTTATTTCTCAATGAGCCAAGATTAAGCCAGACGAGGAATGCAAAGTTAAACAATTGATAATTCTCATTCAAACTTTTTTTTATTTATATCAAACGCAAATAAATTATAATAAGAAATGTTGCCTTTTTTTAACGATATAATTAATTATTTTTATCTCAGAGTCAATGAAACTGAATGAAAATATTACACGGCATATTGACATTTTAACAGAGATAAGCGTTTTATAGTTGTAAAGTCGAAGATTAAGTTACATACAATTTCTCTGAAAATGGATAAATAAAATAATTAAATTATACAAAAAAAAATATGATCAATTAACTAAACTTTCAATCAAATATGTTCTCAACTCAAATCACACAAAAGTTTGAGACATTTCCGAGGAAGATTAAGCAAGTCAGAAGTAGTTAAACACGTTTCGGAATAGTCAATGAGGTAAAAACCTTAATCCGATTATCTTACCAGTTGAAATGTTTTGATTGGTATAATAAAGACGAGATACTTTAATCGTTTCGTTGAAATGGAAAAATGAAAGAAAATATTTTTTCTTTTTAATACAATTTTTCAAAATAAATTTAACTTAATTTCCAGTCATTTTTTGTCATTATTAACTTTTATGTAATTTTGATGATCACAACGAAAGGAGGGTCAGTTAAGTGAGATAATTTTAAGATTATTGTGTTCCAGTAATTATGTAATCTTAATGGATCGTATTCTAGAATTACGTGGAACAACTTTTATTATAATGACGAACTATTATCTGTAAATGACAATAATAATTATTATTATGCAAAATGTATATATGTATATATAAATATTAAATATTATATATAAAATATTCTTTATATTTTTAAATGATAAAAAAAGTTATACCTAAAAAGGAAAATAAAAAAAGATGGTTTTGTTACCTGAAGTTCAGTTGGATGTCGAAAGTGAACGACCTTCTGTTGTGCAGTCGTATCAAAAAAGCGTTCGTCCTCCAAGACTTGGAGAACATCGCGTAAAACTTGTATTACACTTACGCTGCCGCTTGAAGCCATTGGAACAACACAACTGACTGTACTATACCCATAAGCTAGAGAAGTTCACGCAATCCCCTCTCTTTCTCTCTCACGTGCAAAATCTATCAAACTGGCCGATCGAGTGTGTGCCATTTCTCTACTCATATGAGTGATTCACCTAAAAAAAAGTAACTTTTAGTAACGTTTCCTTTGACAAAGATTTTAATAATAAATTTAAATGTTACAAAACTATTACTATTTATCTATCTGAATTGATTATTTTGTTAAAAGTTTTTTTTTATTCATCGTAGATACATTACGATTACCATATCTTTCTGGTCATTTGTAGTAAAAGTTTGTAGTAATAAGATTGTGCAACAAAATTGAAACTTTTTTCTCACCTCGCATTTTCGTTTTCATTTTCTTGTAGAAAACACTGAGACGAATGGAGTTATTAACAATTAAAGTAATATTGTAAACTTACATTCAAAATCAATTTCTTTTTACATAAATATACTTTAAATAAAATGCTGATTTCTAAATATATAATTTTTACAAATTTGACGATTTTGATTTTGAATTGAACTGAATTAAAGTTTTCGAATGATTAATTCAAAGATTAATTCAAAATCAAAATGAAAGTTTGAAGACTTTGTTTGAATACAAATTATTAGAGTACTTGTTTGAATATACTAATTAACAATTACTGGACGAGAATTTAAAGTAAACAATTTTAATAAACAGTACAAATATTAATTATATTAAAATTAGTTAGTAAATTATAATTAACTAACATAAATATATAATAATAAAAGCGCTAATTAATTAAACAAATAGTTAAAAATATATGATTCTACGTTAAATTATTCTATTTATAGTATATTAACATTTATGCAATTATGGTTTATTATAAATAAACTTATAGCTTATATGATAGAAGCATTGGAATTTTAAGTCTGCAAATTTTGCGTTCAATTCTCGAGGCATATTTTTTTATTATAGTGGATTATTTAGTAATGGCGATTTTTGTACTTTAATTTATCTCATCATTAATCCTGAAACAAAAATAATTATATTATTAGTAAAAATTATTATCGAACAAAAATTACTTTCCAAAAAAAAAATTGAAAGGAAATAGAAAAACTAATATTAAAAATTGTAAACCATAAAAGGGGGCGGTGTTTCGGTTGCTTCAACCGGAAGTCTCGGCACAAGACCTTTCATGGAAGCCCATTGGCCAACGCACAATTCGTGGACCGAAAATTGGACCAGCAATTTGCCGCCAAAATTGCCGGGACTGTGACACACAACGCCAGCGCCAAAGTCCCAAACAATCGAACTGGCATTTCTGTCGCTGTGCATTGTCGATTGCATTAAGTATTTGGATTTAATCCACATGGCCAAGTATGCAGCCGAACAGTCGCAGCGCCAGGGATTTTGTGTGAGACGTAATTGCTGCATTTTTGGAGTGTAGTCAAGTATACCAGCCGGCAAATGCGATAAATGATTAGACTCTAACTGTCTGTAATCAAAACGTAAACTATTACAACTAAAAACAAAAAACTTAATCTAATTTTAGATAAGATAATTATTAAGATACATTCGGAAAATTTTACACGAAAAGTTACACAAAAGTTATAGGAAAAAGTTCTATACCATCTATTTTATTATTTTTATATTATTAATTCGCTAAAGTTTAAAAAAAAATTAATTTGTTTTATTTAATTTTAATTTATTATAAATTAATTTGCTAAAATTTAAAAAAGTGCTTAAATTTAAATTTAAATATAAATTTGGACTTTAACTTAACTTTAAATTTAAATGTAAAAGTTAATTAAATAAGCCTAAAAACTATTAATTAATGAAACTAATTAAAATGAGTAAGTATTTTGCAAAATGATTTACAATTTTTGCAAATTTGGCGTCATTTTGAACAAATCCGGATGAAGTATTCGAAGTTTGTTTGAATGTAAAAATAAAGTTGTTAAATTGGTAAGACCAACGAAATCATCGGCTTCCAAAATTTCAAGATTGTTGCTGTAGAATATCAAACGTTCCAGAGATATTAATGGGAAAAAGAGATGGTCGACGATTTGTTTGATATTATTGTGTCCAAGTTGAAGTTCTTTTAATGATGTTAAACCATAAAATGCTGTGCCATTAATCTAAAAAAAAACAGAACAATTATATAAATTAACAAATCTAAAAAAATGATACATAATAAATAAATAAATAAATAAAAATTGATCAATCAACTTACATGATAAATTTGATTATTCGACAAATCCAAAATGCGTAATTCCGTGAGTTTATTAAATAATTGCCCGGGTATGTAAGTTAGCGAGTTACCTCTTAAATTAAGTTCGTGCAAGTGTTCGAGATTATTAAAGACGCCGACCTGAAGTTCGGTAAGTCGATTGTCGTCCAATCGCAGACACTTCAGGGCTTTTAAATGGTGAAATGTTTTAATTAACAATTTTTTGAATTGATTTTTATGTAGTAACAGTTCTTCCAAATTGTCGAGATCTCGAAAGATGTTTTCTGATAGAGTGTTGAGTTGATTTGAGGATAAATCTAGTAATAATAAATTATGGTTTACGGAAAATAAACCGTCTGGCAAAGTGCTTAATTTGTTTGAGGATAAATCTCTACAAGAAAAATATATAATATTAATAATAATAATAACAATAATAATAATTAAAAAAATAATAATAACATTAATAAAAATATAAACAAATATAGAATAAAAATATTTAAATAAATTAATGTAAAATCTCTTACGTGATTTGTAAATCTCGCATTCTAACAAACTGACTGTGATGAATTTCATGCAAAATGTTGTCACTTAATCTTAAGTGAGTTAAACTGTGCAACGAGAAGAACAAATTAATAGGAAGATGTTCAATAAAATTATTATGCAGATCTCTGAAAAAATAATTTATTAAATAAAATAATTAATTAATATTATACTTATTTATAATATACTTACTTTTGAGTTCACATTTCAAAAAATATATTTTTCGAAGAATTACTTATTTAAAATATGAAAAATGTTAACGGTACTAAATTATATATTGATGATATATATTAATAATGAAAATAATAAATGTAAGTTTATTGACGTAAATATACTTAAAATGGAACATATATTTTGCAAAAAGAAATTCTAAGTAAAGTCGTTTTATGATAGTTAATACCTTAAATAAATTTGAAAATGATACAATGCAAACTTACAAATAAGTGAGTTGGTGCAAACCTTCGAAAGCATCTTTGTGAATGGCAGTTAGGGAGTTACTTCCGATATCTCTAAAATCGCGTACATTAAAATAAAAAAATATGAAATATAAATGTAAAATTATATAAATAAAATATATAATTAGATTTCTAATTAGATTTTTTTTATCTAATTACATTTTTTTATATTTTCAAATTTGCCTTTTTTGAAATTTCAAATATACATATTTTTAATTTCTATCTATATTTTGAAGTGTTCGTATTTTCAAATTTAAATAATGACTCACAATCTCAATAAATCCTCAGGCACATATTGATCAGGTGGCAAATCTGTTAAAGCGTATTTCCAACAGGACAAAGATTTCGTTTCATCTTTACATCTACAAGGTCCCAAAACGCATATTTCCCACGCGTTTGGCTTTCCACTAATTTTCCAAACTATTTCAATTCAACTCGGTAAACTTCATTGATTAATAAATTACAATAAATAAGAATTAAAGTAACATAATACATAACATTTTTCAAAAAAAAAAAATATATATATATATTTTTTAACATAATAAAAAAATTTAATTATTAAGTAACAATTAAATAATTTTATATTAAATTAAATAATTTTCAGTAATTAAAATTAATATAACCTGGTTGTTCAACTGCTCGTAATCTGCGTTCCAATCTTGACAATCGAATTTCGATATTTTCCAAAGTTTTTAACATCAAAACGTCGTCAAAGTCGTGAGAAGTTTGATAACAAGTGATATCTTTAACGACAAAATGCAACAAGAAGAGAATTAAAATACGTAACATTTCACTTGATTTTGCACTTTTCCACAACATTAAACAAAAAAAAAAATTTTTTTTATATTTTATTTCGCAACAAAAAATGTATTATCAGTGACCGAGGTAATGGAACAGCATCTGATGCATAACTACTAGCAATCCATTAATTTAAGGGACAAATACTTGTCTACGATAACTTAATGAAGATTGACAAACAAAGCGTTGACTTCGCTTTAATATGAAAGACGATATTAATATATGAAAAATGTAATCAAACAAATCAAATAAATTAAAATAATTATTCAAATACATATATATATATATATATACTTATATATATACTTATATATATACATATATATATATAGTTTTATATATACATACATATAAATATATATATACATATATACATAGTTGTCGTCCCCTGAAAAACAATATTTTTTAATGATAATAAATCTGAAATCAAAGAATGTCCGCAACAATAGATGGATGAGTTTTCTCTAAAAATATGTCGAGAAAAGCACATAAATGCACTATAAAATGGAAACAAGTTATCCCAAGGGAAACACGATCTGTTTAAAGTGCATTTTTTTAAAAGACAAAAGAAAAGAGAAAAGTCAGGTAAAAATAACAAAGTAGATCAAAGAGAGATAAAGTGCATCGCTTTTCAATCGCCAGCCTCCAAAATACAGAAATGCCCTTTACAGACCGGAACTTTATTGCCGCGATGAAGTTATTTCAAGGTCATTGATTGTTGACGGCATTTTTCTTTGTTTTAATTGTTTATTTTTTATTTCATAGGTCATTTTTTAACTTTTTTTTGTTTACTTTTTTGTTATTAAAATAAATACAAAAATGAAGCTAAAGTAAATAATGTTCAAAAAATGATTAAATTCAAAATATATTATAAAAAATGAAAAATTGTGCAAAAAGGGTAAAATTGTAATTGAATAATAAGCATTGAAACGAAATGAAGTATGCCAATGGATCGAAGACTTGCATTTGAATTGTCGCTTGAAAAGACCGTTAAGATGTGTACTTTCTGTACATAATAATTGTGATAGCATATATGTATATATCAAATCACTTTCATTTCAATTTTGTTTATTGAATCCCATTTTTTGCGATCAAATTAATGTCTTAGAAAATAAATTAACTTATAAATTCCTAAAAATAAAAATACTACAAATACCAACAATTCATCTGTTCAGTTCCAACAATGAATGCCAATTTTTTATTTTTAGTTTACTTTCAATATTATTTTATTTGTTTTATAATTATGATTAATATAATAAAATGCATGAGAATGGAAAAATAAAAATAAATAAAAAAAAAAAACAATAAACTTAAGAAACCATTGGTGGTAATGTTAATGCGGAATAGTAACCCAGTAAAATATACAATGTGCTCCCCTCTTTTCCGACGTGCATATAAAAGTGTTCGGCCCGGTGACATTTTTTTTTATTGTTTGACCGTCGGGTTTCGGGAAGACCATAACTTTGTCGGGACTCATGGAATAGTGACGTGCGCGTTTTCCGACAGTTTTCCCCGACATTTTCGCAGTGCTTTTTAGTGTTTACTTCGTTTCAGTTTATATATTCATTGAAAAAGAGGTAAAATTATATCCAAAAAAAAATATAATATTTTTTAGTTCAAACAATTTTTTAGTTATATATAATTTTCCTGGGCATTATTTATTTACTTTTAATTAAACAATTATTTTTTAATCGTATTTTGTTTTTTATTGTTGTGTTTTTTATAATTTTGATTTGTTTATATTTTTGTTTATTTTAATTTTTTCATATGTTTTTTTGTCTTTGTTTACATTATATGTAAATACAAGTATTTCTCTTTGTATATCACATTGTTTTCGGAGATATGAAAATAGCCTATATTATATATATATATAGATATATATATATATATATATATAGTGGTAAGTCAACAAACTGTACACTGCAAAAAGTGAGTTCCATGAAATTCGTACATTTCCAACTAAAATGTCTTCCATATATACATATATACATAATATATATACATAATCTTAATAAATTAGACTGTTAGTATTAATCCACTTGGATAAACTTGATTTCGCGGTTTCCTTTGATGAATTCTAATTTATTCGCATTGTCTTGTTGTTTTCAGGCCAAAATTACTAACTCAAATCATGTTTCGTCAGCAGTCACGAATATGGCGAAAAAAGTTGCCGATACTTGCGCTGCTTGTTGTTCTTAACAACGTATCCGCAACTTTCTCGGACATCCATATTAATCCCAACGACACATCGACAACAACCTACTACGAATCCCGAAGTCGAACGTCCGATGGTCAAATTCAAATTTTGTATGCAAACAAAAGTGATGCCAATCCGTCGCCATTTTATAACAATAACCAGCAAAATCAAAATGTCACCCGACAGTCGGATCAGGTGATGATCCTCGGTAAAAGTCGAATTACAATACCCAAGGATAAGACGCAGGATTGGCCGGGTGTGAAAATTGTCACCGGGGATAGTTATTTAAAAGCTCTCGAATATTCGCAGAATATCAGAAACGCCCAAGGTGGCGCTGTGGAAATTAATTCCAAGTCTACGCAGTTGATTCGACGGGAATTTAATCCAAGTCCTATTTATAAACCTGAAAATAATAATAATAATAATAATAAAAATTATTATAATAACAATAATAAGGAGAGGGATAATCGAGCCAATCCACAAATTCATTCGCGGGTTTTGTACGCCGGACCGACGAATTTGAGGGATGATTTTGCACCGCCGGTGCAACCAGCTGCGAATTTCAATGCGCCAACGTCGGCAACGTACAATGCGCCATCGTCGAGTTTCGTTCCGATGCAGCCCGACAGTCAGATGGAGAATTATCCAACGGTGCAAGGCAGTTATGATGGATTTACCGGTCATGATGTGTATGGACCACCGATCTATGAGGATTCGTATAAACCGCAGAATCCATCTACGGTTTATGGATATCCACAACAAGGTTAATATCGGTGTTTGGTTATTGGATTGGAGACGAGGATAACAGAATTAGTTATAAGAATTAGTTTTAAGAAATAGTTTTAAGAAATAGTTAAAAGATTTATTTGTTAGTTATAAGAATTAGTTATAAGAACTGGTAATAACAATTAGATATAAGAAGTAGTAATAATAATTAGTTATAAGAATTAGTTATAGGAACTGCATATAACAATTAGTTATAAGAATTAGTTATAGCGACTGCTAATAACAATTAGATATAAGAGCTCGATGTATTAGTTAAATGAAATTGAGATTAGGAAATATTACACTCAACTTTAGTGTTACACTAAACAAGTGTATATTTTTATTGTATTGATATAGTTATATATAGATTTTAGGCTATCAATTTAACATATATTTAATCTCAACTCTTCATGTTTCCATAATTTTAGCTTACGGTCCACCACAAACCTATGGACCACCTCCATCAAATTACGGCAACTCTATGCAAACTTATGGCAATCCACCGCAAAACTACGGAAGTCCATATTCTTTTGATATGCTGTCGTCCATTGGCATATCTTGGCCATTTATCAAACTAAACGCCGGCACTATAGCGAAGATTCTACTGAAGTTAGTGATCTTTAAATTGATCGTTAAATTCATCGGTTTGGTTTGTCTGTTACTTTTCATTCCTAAATTGGACATGAAAAAGGGTACGCACAATAATGAAACGGAAACGGATAATGAAGAACGCAGCTTAAATGACTGTAAGGATATTTACTGTATATTAATTAATTATGTTAAGTTTAAAGATAAACAAAGATCAATTGAAAATAATCGAAATTTATGAGAATCAATTTGAATGAATAGGAATCAATTGGAAATAATGAGAATTAATTGGAATTAATGGGGATCAATCGGAATTAATAGGAATTAAAGGGAATTAATAGGAATCAATCAGAATTAATGGGACTCAATCGGAATTAGTAGGAATTAATGGGAATTGATAGGAATTAATGGGAATCAATAGAATTTAGCTCAATTGGTTCACTTTCATTGATTTTGAAACCAATAAAGATATAATTAATGCAAAATTATTAATAAATAGTTCGAAAAATTAATTTTAATACAAATGATGATATATATATATATAAAAGAAATGGTCGAAAACAAAGCTGTTTGCACATAAGTAGAACTTCGTTTACTGATTCCATTAGTCAACGTACAATTCACCATTCTGTTACGCTTCCGTGCACGTATTAAGGTTAACTGTGCATTGCGCGTCGAATTTTAATATATAAATGAAACAAAAATGAATCTCACGCCTACTTGATTATAATTAACTTATATTTTAATTCGACGCAAAAAATGTCTGACCACGTCTAAAAAATCAAATATTTCAAACGCGACATTAATTAATTTAAAATAATCAACACAAATATAATATGTTTATTATTTATTTCAGATTCAACTGGAAACAAATATTTGGACGAAATTACTACGCAGGTGTTCACCGCGTTGGAAAATTTCGAAAAAAATATGGCAGAAGATCAAAATGAAAGAAACGAATCCTGTTCTTCGATTTGGTGCATATTCCAAAAATCATTTTTCTTCGAAAAGGACGAACCAAAGGAAACGAAAAGCGACTGATGAATTGAAGAAGGAAGAAACACAAAAATGATATTTTTGTGTTTTTTTATTAGACCAAATTTTAATCGTTAAGCACTGAGAAAGATAGTTGAGTAAATGTTGAGTTAAAAAAAATTTTTTTTATTAATTAAATTTTTTTTTATTATTTTTTTAGTTTTTAGTTAATTGCCCAGTTGAATTGCTTTTTGGGAATTTTAAAATTCAGCTAACAAAGAACCAAAAATTGGTGTAATTGTTTATATTGTATTCGATACTGAATATAAATGAATTGTATTATTACAATTCATAACATAGTCATTTTATTATATATTATCGTCTATTGTAAATAATTGTTAAAAACAAATTGGAGTTGAAAACAGTATATTGCATTAAATTATCTATTGTAGGCAATTGTAATTACACGATCGAGATTTGTATATATTTAAAATATTCAATTACTTCAATTTCTGCAATTAGATTGCTGAAATTGAAGTAATTTTTTTATAAATTTTAAATATAAAAATATATACGAACAAATAAACTAAATATTATCAATATTGTTTAATTCAAAACAATATATTTTTATGCTTAAAAGTACTAGTTATATATATTTAGTTTATATATAAAAAAATCCTAAGCTTATGTATATAAATCAATCATATAAAATTAAGATGTCGTTGTAACTCAGTGGTAAATGTACAAGTTTCATAATCTGGAGGACATG
>JABFPJ010003011.1:0-17490 GCA_022817425.1 Gryon sp. ZL-2020 | reverse complement strand
TGTTGTACACATGAACATCCACACGCAAGTGTACGTGATGTTCAATTAAAATAAGGTTTGTTTTTGACATCTTTTGCGTAAAACCCGTGTACACGTATTACACGCAGGTGCGAATATTTATAAGCTAGAAGTAAGGAAAAACGCGATTGAGCTTTCGAATTCAGCATATTAAAGGTATGCTTTCGTTTGGCAGAGTTTCAATACGATGTCGGTTACTGGCACTCCAGCACTAACATAAATATCTGACCCGTACATAAATTGCTTCGATTATGGGTTCGTATATACTCGCATAAAGAACGTCAGGTATCGTTGCTTTAACAAATTTATTGAACATTAGAAAGGATTTAAATGTGTTACTTTTTATATAATTTGCAGTTTCAAGAGCAAATATTTGAAAATTAGTTTAAATATTGTAAGTTGGCTTTGAAATATTTGTTATGTTTTAATTAAAGTTTTTTATATATATAATATACTAAGCACCAAAATTAATAAATTCTGTTCAATTTGTTTTTTTTCTCAGTGCATTATTTATGTAAAGAAAATATTATTTTAACTATGTTTAGAAATTATCCTATACATTAGGATCCTACAAAAGTCGTCTGATCTTTTTTTTATTTGGAATTTTTCGAAAAATAATTATGAAACTTATGTAAAATAGAAGCTAACCGGTTGTAATTACTTTAATACCATGTTGACAGTGCAACAGTTCAAGTCTTAATCTCTCAACAGTGATCTGAGTTTTGTAGCTTTTACCAGCTGCTTCGATTGCGATTGCGTTAATGCGTGTCGATCGTGTCATTGTCGATTTTGTGATGTTTACACCGAGTAACATAGTCGCGTGTTATTTTATCGTAACTAAACGGTCAGTGTAAATGTTAGCACGATTTGCTTTTCAATTTTTACCCCTTTCGTTTTTTTTTCTTGCAGACTATGCTTCGTTTTGGAATAAGCAATTGAGCTGTAAGGCTGAGTACGATTCAGTCGATAAATATGTTTACATCTCTTTGTGATCGCGTGCACATTATTTGGTTTCAATTTACATTGGAATACCATTTACTAGTTTTTACGTACATACGGTTATTCGAAATAGTTGGATGTGCGGATAGACGTTTTTATTTTTGTCCAGAACTCCCTTCGAATTTGTCAAAAAGTGATATTTATAAATTATGACTAAAGCGAAACATGCGCATGATGTCAACATTACTTGACGACAGATAACAGTTTTTTGAAATGTTGACTAGCGTGTTGACGGCTATGACAGGTTCTGTAGCGTGACGTTACCATATACTTTCCAACTGGATCTCTGTCTGCAAATTTTATGTTTACCTCTTACGCCGCGTTTAATTTTTGTTTATTTAACGCGGCCTCGGTTGATACAAGACGCTTCTCTGACAATTTATTTTGACAGATCACACGCCTGAGCGTCGTGAACAAGCAAGTCGACTTCTACTTCAGAAATATAGATAGAAATCACCTGAGTCATTAACGACCTGTTATTGCAAGCCGCCACTTCTACGGAATACAAACTTTCGGTCTTTTATATGAAATGCTCTTAAAATTTCGAATGTTTCGTCGAAAGATAAATAAATCTGAAAGTTTAATTATGCGAAACGATTAATAGCGGAGTTAAATGTATATTATGTTGAATCAAAAAGTGGAATTCAGACAGAATACAATGAAAAAACTACTATTAAAATTACCTAGAATTTTTTTTACTTAAATAAATAAAGACATCTGTGCGTTTGGTAAAATTTACATTTGAAAATTTAAAGTTTAAGTTGAAGTACAATATTAGATGACAGATTATCATAATAATTTTATTTTTTTTACATTTCGAAATCACTTCTACAAAATACATTAACCTTATTTACAGTTTATATTATTAAAATATAAAATTATAATAATAAGAAACTAAAATATTGACTTGTACGATAAGAATTCGTAAACATAAAACGTTAATTATCAAATACTTAAAATCATATACTATGTGTATAGTATTATGGGAGAAATGAATGTCATAATATGATGTTTTTTTGCACTGTCTAAATAATATTATTTAATGCTGGTCCAGTATAAAGTCTACAAAGGCTACTTGCCTTTGAAGGTCCTATATTGGGAAAACATTACATGCCAACATAACGCCCTTATGGTTTTCCTTCTAGGGTGCCAATAACAACCTTGAAGAATTTAAATGAAATTGTTTAAAAGAAAATTACATTTTATTTATAAAATAATAGATCATTTCTAAGAGTGTTTAAGTATATATTTGTAATTGTAATAAGGGTCATGACTGGAACGTATACGAATTATTTGTGATAAAGAATTAATGAAGCTAATCAAATCTTTTGAACTAATTTAACATTAATGTCCACTATTAATTAACTAAAGTGTTACTCGAAGTAATAATTGATAGTCATTGGAATTGCAGATCCTTATTCGATAATCTTATCTTGTTTTTATAGAATAAACAAATTGAAAAATATCATTTCCATTTGTGATTAATTACTATTATTTAAAATATTTAATCATTGCAAGATTTTAATGTAAATTCATATGATTGTTTCTATGTACTCATTTCAGAATAAAAATATTACGTAGATAATATCACCACGATAATAAAAAAAGCTTTAAATTAGATTTAAAAAAACTCGTTTACAAGCCATCGATTACATGATATAAATTAATGGAAAACTAGATCTGAATGTTCGTAACAGTTAATGAATCATTAGGCTCCAACGTCTATTCATTCATGAAAAGGGGTATATTTGCATAAAAGGATTTCTGGGTAGACGCAATGTGATGGCAAAATCGTTTCGTGCGTAGCGATTAATTTGACAAACTGCATTCAAAAGTAACATGTAGCGCATAAATCGCGCTGCTTACGTGCAAAAGCCGCCAGGTTTGCGATTTGTGTTTTGCGCATAATCATTCAGTTTAATGACTACACGGCTTGTTTGATTGAGCTCGAGATCTTTTCTGCGATCAGCAGCATATCGATTGCTCCAAATGGACGTCGAATAATCATTCATTCAATGCATTTATTTTATGGATATATAATATATGGACGCATATAATGTATAAATGAAATTCAATATAAAGAAACAAACATGAGATAAATATACTCAAACAAGAATACGCAAATTTAAAATATACAGTTCTTCCTTTTTTCTTTTGCAGAACAAATTCTTGCCCGTTAAAATATCTTTATAATTAATATTAAGAAAAGATAGATTAAAAACGTTCTTTGACTATCATAACAACAGAATTGAAAGTGTAAAATATTTGCAATAATTTTGCGAAATTGGAATATTTCCAACGAAAAGTTTGGATTACATATTATTTAATCTTTCTGCACAAAATCACATGTAAATGCAATTTCACTAGTCTGAAAAGTGTCGGTTGCAAAACTCTTTAAGAAACTGTTGATATATATTTCACTTAGCAAACTTTGAAATGTTTTCACCTGCAGTAAGCAAACTCACATTCAACGTGTACAGGTTTTAAGGTACGGTAGGTTGAATATGATTTTATCAAATTATAATCCCCAGACATATGGAATGGGTATTTGTGTAATTCTATATATGTCGGTGTGTGTATCTTTCTTTTGGTACTTCCTTTTTTCATAAGATGTAGTCGTAAAAATCTATTCCAAATGTAAAATGTAAATCTTGTATGTACTTTTGGAGTACTAAGAATACTACATACGCAAAATCCTATTTTCCCTGTAATCTTGTAAATACAGGGAAATAAATACTTTTTTGTAAGTGGCTGTCTGAGATTGCATTACCTTAAAAGTAATAGTGAAAATTAGTTAAACTGTTATATACATGCAAATGTTTGGAAACTGCTTAGCATTATTTTCATTGAGAGATAGCATTTATAAACTTTGTATTTTTGCAAATCTCCAAAATTGTTGACTAATGTACCCATGTTTATATTCTTCGGATGAAGTGTCGCAATATGGACGAAATTGTTAGGTCGCATATTAAAATATTAATGGACTTTTCATGTCGTTGCGGAAATAGTTGTCGGACGCTTTGAAGTGACGAGCAGTGCTACATCTGTGGCTTACTTTTGGACTATTTCTTTTCTTTCTGTCCCCTTCTCATCTTACTCCTCCTTCTTCCCTTGCTTCTCGACGTGACGTTTCCTTTTTGCAAGTGTAGTAGCAATAACTAAGAAACTGGGCCGGGTTCGCACTTGTATAGTCGTGACTGTAGTTCTGTTTTCAATTTGTGTCCGCATTTCCGACTGCTTTAAGCGAGAGCTGGACCATTTCGCGTAGAAGAAAATGCAATCAACGCTATTTCTTTCCGAAAATATTGGAAAATTACGTGAGAAGATTTTCACGTAAAGAACTGTGGTATTTGTGCGAATACCAGACACTTATCAACCTCCTTCATTTTCTTGATTTTTACTGTTTTTCTTGACGGTATAAATTGTTAATATAAATCAGCTTTACAAAACATTGTTCTTGAAGTTATATTTTATATTCGCATATAAATGAATCATCATTTGCTAAATATATATTCACGAATAAAATGGAATATAAAGAGAATAAAATTATAAATATTTAAGAATATTATGTCCAAAGTTCAAATTAACTGTAAAATTGTTCTGTGACAATCATTAAAATCAAAATAATCATTAATGTGAAAACTAATTCTTCAAATAACATACCTTCCGCGACAAAACGGTGCAAAGAAGTACTTTAACACAAAGTGCGGTCTTATTGCAATACAAGATTGCAATTACTTACTTACTATATGAAAAACTGTGCTATAATAGTACTTTTAGCACTAGTGGCTATCAGCTCACATGTGACAAACGATGCTATTTTGTATGAAGTGCTAACGTCATAGAAACGGAAAAGTCTTTTCCGTACAATATGAAGCTGATATTCATTCAAAAAGATACATTTCTAATAATGTTCTGTACTACGCGTATTGCGTGAGAAAAGCAGTACATTAATTTTTGACAAATTTAAATGAAGAATTTTCTGCATTTATAAATAAATTAAATTAAATATTCTGCATTATTTTATATGGAATAGATATTGCTTCACGCAGAGCAGTGAAGCTCTGTATATATAAGCTATCTATAATAAAACTTTATGTTTAAAACTGAAAATTTATTGTCAGTAGCACAGGGACAAATGCAAAAATTCGCGAAAAATTACTGAAATTTTCATTAAAAATTATTGCGAATTTTTCATAAATATTCAATATTATTTCATTAAAAGTTCACTATTTTATCGCGAAATTTTGCATCCGTCCCTATATTACTGAAAGTTCATTAAATATTCAATTTTAAACATAAATTTTTATATTAATTCTGCTCTGCGTGTTGTTTATTTTCTTGATGTAATATTGTGTTGACGTTAGTTTGATATAATTAAATTGTGTAGTAATTTAGATACACACTCAATAGCATAATATATTATTAGAGTGTTTCATTCGATTCAATAGATTTGCGCTGTATGGTTTGGCAAACCATACAGTATTTGATATAATGGTGCAGTTAATTATCCTCCATAATATGGCGTTTCTATCTAGTACCCCTATGTACGTATTACATTACACTCAAATACAATGTAAAAATGAAATTATTAGAAATACTGGTATTAATTAATGAATAGGATGTATTCATCCTATAAGCAGGAATTACAGATGTTGACTATTTACTTTATTTATTTTATTAACTTTGTAAATATGTATTTGTTTAATTATTTGTTCACAATATGTTTTTAGTAAATATAAGTATAAGACTACAAGAAATATGAAAATTCTTATAACACATAGTTAATACGTGTATTTTAAGTAGGAGGAAACATAATCTCTTATCGAAATATTGCAAATACTATTAAATTAACATTATACAAACGGATTCCATGTCTAAGGAAAGTTTTTGCTTTCAGTCACGGATGAGTTGCGGAAAAAATTGAAGAATAGATAAGCAATGAACTTCATTCATATCGAAAAGGTAACAACTTTACAATAAAGATGAAACGATACTTCGGCAAAGTAACCTTAGGCATCCTTCAATTGCAAAGCAACGAACAACCTTCAATTACAGTGGAGAGCACCCAGAATACCATGCTTGAGAACATTCAAGAGCCACGTATCCTTGTAAAGTTTCGCGAAGGATATGGCACAGGTGTATTGATAGTTATTTGCCGTGAAATTCGTTCTCTTTGATGTGACAAGAGTCTCAAGGATCTCTCGTCACTTTACTTCGATTCAGTTTCTACGTGCATACTTAACAAGACTTACTCTTATCAAGTGAAATTTCGAAAGTTTGTCACTCCTTAAGTAATTTGACGCTGTTCGTTTTTACGAAAACGTGCCAAATTGAATTATATACCTTTGTTTCGCAAATTTTCCATTAAATATAAATATAATCTTTCCTTTAACTTTTTACACTTGGACCAAATTGATTCCTATTGTTACGTTCAAATGAACTTAATAAACTGTTGATTCATTGATCAGCATTTGGGAAATGAAAGTCTCAAAGTGAAATGCGAACAAGACGTACTCAAAAAGTCTGCGCGCAAGTCACAGTTGTTGTGTCTCAAAGTTTGTTAAATAAGCTTTTCTAAAACTGCGCTTCATCATATAAATGAAAAGTATTATGCTGAAACTTCTGCTATGATGAGAAAAGTTTGTTTCGCAATTTATCGAATGACTAACATTTCGAAAAACGAAATATCTTGGTAGTCCACACTCACAAACACACATAAAAGCTTCTAGCCTTTCATTATTCGTCATTTTTAAGTGAATTACTTATTCATTTGAGCGCCTGCGTGCGATTCATTTTAATTAGGCCGACCTTTAGAATTGCAGCGGAATCGTAATTAAAGTTGACTCCATATATATTTCTTCACTTTTTCGATTTTTTAAGCATTCAGAGTCAATGATAAAGACGTATTGTACAGTTTTCGTCTCATTTTCTTCTTTGAAGCTTTTAAAACGCTAAACCATACAACCAACTTGCATAATCACGTGATTTGTGAGAAAATCAGATGCTGGAAGAAGAGCGTAATTGAGATTTGCTCAATGCATCCGGCATTTTTGAACGACGCTTTACTTGAACGGTACGTCTGGGCTTAATTGAATTATTATATTTATTCGGGTGTGAAGGATAGGTAGCTTGAGTTAGCTAATTGCGATGTTGTAAATAATGAATGTAACGTATACACTTTGCTAACTTCACGCAGCAACAACTGCTCTGCACTGCCGCGGCGAGAATGACACAATGCATTTGTGTACTTATATTTAGTACTGATAGTACGAAGATATAAATGAGTAGAACGTACATGTAATCCCAGAAGTACAGCGGATATAGAATTATATCCGAAGAACAGATCAAAAAGTGAAACTACGCGACATCTAATTCAAGATTCATGAAAAGAAACGTCACAGTATTGAAAATTATGGGTTCAAGCAAGACTTTCAAACATTTTGTGCGATATAAATCGTTATTGTCAAGTCTGGATTTCCATGGGGAACATTTTTTCTTTTCATGTGTTGAGGAAAAATGATAGGGATAGTGTATTTTTGTTTGTTCTAAATGTTTGATTTAGGTTTGGGAAAATATTTCTTCAGCAAACATAGTTTTACAAATATTAAAGAATAAATGTTATTTTAAATATGGTTGAAAATTGAAAATTGTTTTCAAAAATGAAATTTGATTAGAGGAACTATAAAGTTTAGTTATACTAAGCAAACTTGACCAACCAATTCAAGTTTTGCTAATTAACTTTTGGCCATTGCAACTAAATTTTAGTCGTTAAATAAATTTGGTTCAAAGCATATTGAAAAATCATCGTTTTTCTTTCTAATATATACTTCAATAAGATGTGCATAAGACATATTTAAAAAGTATAATTAAAATGAATATTACTTTAAAAGGAATTTTCTCATTTAAACATGTGAAATTGGATCACGGAGCAATAAATTCCTTTCACCCTTATTTGACCCATTTTAATTTGCTTGACAAGGGTTCTTATTTATACGGACTAGTTACTAAGGGTTAATTTCTAATGTAAGTATAAATTCCTAGAATGAGAATTTGCCAACTGGTAACCGCTATCATAAAATTATATTATATTTCCATATGTTTATATATATCAAAAACGTGTTTCTCAATGAATTTATGATTCACAGAATGAATTATGATGACAACAGCAATAATTATCGTTTTATTTCTATTTGCTGTACGATAAACACAATTCATATTCCAAATGATCAATACTTAATGCGAGCAATTAAGATTTTTAATACGATAAATTGATTACATCAAAATCATCATTTTAAATTAAACAATGTTCGAGTAATACCATTATCATAATTTAGAGGTTAAATGCCGAATAAAACCTGTCGAAAAACGACCTGCCAAATAAACAAAGGTCTGTTAATATTTCGCATTATAACCGCACGAGCAAATTTACAATCAAGTTAAATCTTCAACTAACATATGCGTAGGAGAATAAATGTTTACATATAAGTGTATGTGCAATTTATTTTTAAGTATGTGTATACATTTCCCATATTTTTGAAGACCAAAATCCTTTAACAAAAAGTGTATATAAATATGAGAATTACAATGCAATTATAATCAATTATTGCAATTAATGCATAACGCCTATAAAACCCAATCAAATTACAGAGATTTTCTGACAGTTCTAATTTTTGAAATTGTTTGACATTCCAATGTCTCTAAGTATAGGCTAAGTAAATCTGTTAGAAAAAATTAGTCACATTTGCAAAAAAAAATTAAACAAGAAATGATTATAAATAAATAAAAAAGGTTAGTTATAAAAAATTAAACATTTAATATGAGCGCGCGTAGCGCGCTGTTATACCCTAGTATATTAAAAAATACCATCCAACTAGATATGGAATTGTTTATTATATAATAATTATTAGTTATTTTTGTTTATTTTATTTTTATAAGAATAATAATACATATTATTTGAATTTTAATAAGAAATAGGATATATAACAATATTTCTGAAACTTAAAAATAAAATCTTTGTAAGTGTTATAAGTTTTAATATATAACAACTTCTTTTTTCGATCCAAATTTCAAAAAATTTTATAAAAACAGTTGCATTTTAAATATTGTTATTTCCACAAATGAAAGGCTGCGAAACTTCATTAAACTCGAATATTTATTGAAGTAGAGTGAGGAGTTATGTTGAGTGCTCGCTGAATAAACAAATACCAAAGCACACTTATTATTTACGACACAGTACATGTACGCGCAAGCATCGTTATATATTTGCAAGCCTCACGGTACACTTGATGCGAAGGGTCAGCAGCAGCGTTGAACGTTCTAGGACAAACCGGACATTCATCTCTTCGCTACCCTCTTCCGGTCACTTAAGTAACGAATATGTACATAACGAATAATAAATAATTAAGTTATTACAATGGTTTACATATATTATTATAATACCTTAATGGGTTGTTTTTTGGTTAAGAAAAAATGTAACACTGAATTGCGGAGATAAATTTTACAATGATTTAACTATCGATAAAAGAAATCAGGGCATGTAAATATAATTGAGTCAATAGCAATTTACGTTACTTAACGCAAATATGTACAAATAGCCCGGGAATTATTCGGGAAAAAACGGATTTTTACGCCGCACATTTTCGTGCATTTATTTTCGATTCGCGCTTCTTTGAGGCACACCCGTACATACTAAAACCAATTCAAACCGAGATGTAAACCATAAATCCTCGTCGTAGCTTCGTATTTGCGGTGATTTTCATTCTCGCTTAAATTTAGTGGTGCGTTAATTCATAATTATTATTAATGACACCCGAGTTTAAGACGCAGGGGGAGAGAATAAAAAAGCTGGCATTCCCCATGATTTACTTTTCATCCGCTTTCAGAAATTATTCTTTTACTTTTATATACTATTTTTGCATAAAATTAAATTTTAAAATGTATTACATAACAAAAATTTGTAAGTAATATTCTGATGAATATCAAAATTGATATTCTCATTAGAACTAATTTTTTAAATTTTATGAATAAATTAAAATTACATTTTTTATATTATATTGTCGCATCTAGCGAATAATGTCCTATGTCATTGCACCGTTGAAAAGCGTCCTATCTGCTATATGAAAAGATAGCCTTTTTTCTACGGTGCAATGACATAGGATTTTATTCGCTAGATCCCTTATGGAAAATGCAGGCATTACAACAATTTCACATTCGAACCAAGACTGCAACAATGCTGGCAAACGACATTGGCATAACAACGTTGGACTAATGTTGTATTGATTACTTTGCCAGTGTTGATGCAAAAATGTCTGCTAACGTTTATAGCCAGTTTTTAACCGACATTAAACCGACATTGAACCGACATTGTTACCCAACATTAACTAACTAAATTTTTTATAAGTAAGATATCGGCATGCTAACATTGGGCCATGGTTTTATTCACTATTACGCCAACGTTGATACGAAATTGTTAGCCATCGTTTACAGTTAGTTTTTAACTGACATTGTGATCCAACATTAACTATACATCATTACTTATTCATTTTTGACAATCAATTATAATTAACTTAGTGAAATAATCATATAATATTATAATTAAATTAAAAAATACTAATAAATAAATAGTTGAGTAATAAATAAAAATAGATATAAGAATACTATTAATATATTAATTTAGAAATACTTTATACAATTCTATATATTGATAGTAAATGATACTAATGCTGACGAGAATTTACAATCTACATTTTATAGTAAAAATTCAAATCTTTAAACTGAGATTTGTTTTAATTTTATAAATAAAGTATAACAAAATGAACAAGTATTTGTATATTAATGAATAAGTTAATATGTACCTATTCATCTTCATAAATAACATAAATAATTAATTATTTATTTATTAAATTGTTCATTAAGATTAATTAATTATCACTCTAAAAATTAGACTTTATTCCTATTAATATAAAAATTGACACAATCAGTTTCTAAACAAGTTGACAAAATATTGGCTAACAACGTTGTTGTGATGATATGAAAATGCCAAAGTATTAGGAGCTATTGAAATTCAAATGAATAACCGAAGAACTGGAGCAGTGGATAAGGTGACGGACTATCACGTTGGAGGCACGAGTTCAAATCTTTGAGAATCAACAATGCAACTTTAGCTTCAAAGCTTAAATTTAATCATGAAATACGATTGTAAATGGCATAAAAAAATGAAATAAATTTTAAAAAATGTGTATATTATAATAAATATTTTTTATAAAAAATATTATAAAAAATACAATGTCGGCGTAAACTTGGCAAAACAATGTCGAAACAATATTGGCAAACGACACTGAAACAAGACTGGTTAACTATCGTCATTAGAATAACGGTAAGCCAACGTCGAAACAACGTTGTTAATCAACCTTGGAGTGGCGTTTCATCCCAACGAATACCCAATATCAAGCCATTGTCGTCTGCCACCGTCGTACCGAATAACGCCATATGATGGCCCAATATTGGTCCAGTTGAATATTTCCATATGGGATACAGCGATATAATAATACAAAACTTATTTAGTATATATGCAAATGCTTTCGATCACGTATATCAATCTGTGTACTCAAGTTATAATTTAATGCTAGATTGGGTATTCTTGTTATTACTTCCATCGATTATACTTAAAATTGAAGTTTGTTACGTTAAAAGTAACTATAAAATTTTTGTACTTATTCTTTAAATATTAACCGCAGCTTTATATCTACCAACATAGAAATGGTGAGTTTACCAAAGTTACGTTGTATGTTACACTTTAGTCTTGGTACTTTTAAATTACAAAGTGAAACAAAAACGTAAAATGAAACAAACGTTGATTATAATTTGTACACTAATAAAAAAGACAAATGATGAATATCCATATTATAAACAATAATTCTGCTACAGTTGAATCTCTGAATAGTCTATCCTTATATTTTCATAAGTTATCATAATTACTGTTACGCGTACTATTTTTTATTTTGCGAGATAAATCAGGAAATCTTGGCACATGCATAGGTTATAATATGAAAATATATTATGTTGCTTAATAGAGTTAATTCTATAAAAGTTAGTTCTAATTAATTCTAGTTAATTCTAATAAATAAAAATAATTAAGACAAAGTTTATTGGTTTAGAAACGATAACTCTTGAATACTATTAATTCTAAATGCACTAGAAGAAATTATATAGGTTTCACAATTCTTTCACGATTTCTTCTTGTTATTATATAAAGAATAGGAAGAATATGAGCAATATGTCGCTGACGTTAAGAATAATATCATTTTTTGTACGTCAATATCAGGGATATTAAAAGTTGTTTTGTGGTAAAATCATGCGTAAAAAGAAAGGGGCCAGTATAAGAGGGATAATTATTGTTTCGAAAAGTTATAGATGGAACTGATCGGGGAAACGGGTCAAGGTTTACTCGAAGGAATGATATACGTTGCGGATAATTCTGAAACATTGTGGATTAATCAGCTTCACCGAACATGTATTACTGAATTTATTATCAGCAAAGTTTGGCCGTAGGGGTATCAACAATATTGCAGTTCTTCGGTGAATTTCGCACAGCTGCATGTTATGTTTTTCTTCAAATTAATTTCAAGTGTATACAACTATGCTCATGCTGAGTCATGCATTTTACTTTGTTAATATGCGTAGTCAACGTGAAATTACATACAGATTTTTTAATCACATTTCAACGTATTTAATATAGATAAATCAAATTTAATTGTGTTTCATCTAAAAAAATATAATAGCTTTCGTTTAAAAACATTAAATGAAACATTGTATAATTAATTTAAAACCACAAATGTTTGTCACAATATTGAAACTATTGAGAAATATTTTATCAATAACACTATCTAAATTTCATTATTCATATTTTTCTTGTTCCCTGGATTATTTGAAAATAAGTTTGAAAATCATGTATCAAATAATTTATTTATAGTCTTAGGAACAAATGTATTTTAGGATATATCAGGCAAACGAGAGAAAACCATAAAGGTATTTTATATATCACTACAAGTGATATTTCTAAAGTCCATTTATATTCGAGATTAATAACTGAAGCTGGTATAACCTAATATCGTAATCCTTATAATTTGGCTTGTGCTGGAAATGGGGCATTTGGCGATGGTCCAGTGCATAGGTTTTTGGAACGAGTTAATACTTCAGCGGAGAGAAGAGAAACAGCGAAGAGAAAATATGCCACGCCGGATTATTCGACAATTTTTTATTTTGTTGTTTTTGTGTCGGAAACAAGTTGGAAGCGGTTAAAATGTTAAGCGGCCGCTTGTAAACCGGGATTACGAAAGACGCAGAAGTTAGCTCGCGTGTGTGACAAGAGACCACTCGAGTTACAATTTTATGAATAGGATTTGTGGGTTACGGTGAATTGCCGCCACAGACGCATATTGTATTTATGAAAAATAATCCTTCCCATCCACCTCACCCAAAAAAGGGGAAAGCCACAAAGTGTGGTTCGTCGAACGAATTACATTCGATTGAAAAATATCCTACAGACGAGCGTTAACCATGAAAGGCGCTTAATTTTTACGCGTTTATTAATTTATTATGTGTATATAAATTCGACGTGGATTCAATCGAACGAGGATTTATTGTTTAGCCTATGCAATTTTAAATGGTTCTTTTGGATGGGTTTGATGTTAAAAGCTTGTTTTATATTCGCTTTTAAGACAAATAATGTTTCAAGTTGGGGGCAATATATTTTAAGTAATCATCCGACAACATTGATATTTAAGCGAAATGTTAATCAAAGTCAGCATTTATAAAAATTACTTATTAAACCAAATATAATTGCATAAAAATCACTATAAATGTATTTGAATGATAATAAAGTCAATTATCACATTTTTTTAATTACATGTCTGTTTTGATAAAATATCCATTTTTCAAAACAAATATATACTTGTGTAATTAAAGTTCAAATGTGAGTTTTTGTTAGCATTATTAATTGAATAAAAAATGTTTGTTTCAGGTTCCCATTACACGTCGGGCCATTATTCGAAGTACGTCAGTAATGTTACGAGAACTTTTGAGAAGCCGTCAGCTGTTGTTGCACCCCATAACGAGAGTGCTAGACTCCCTTGACGTATAAATTCGTGACATCTGAAAGGGAGATTAGAATATTTCTAGGGTTCGAGCTAAATATTATCTTCCACGGTTTTGCACCACACTCCAACACGAAAATAAGCTGTGTAGCATTTTCTTCTCCGATGCACGCACTGACTGCGATGAATGCGAGTCATATTGAGAGGGACTATCAGTACAAAAAGGTAATCCGCAACACTTCTGTATTTGTACAATTCTTGGTCTCCTCTCTATATTAATTTGAAACTTTTTGAACTGACGTGATACTCTCAGAAATAGTCTGCTTATGTTTAGAACTATAAACTGGTCTTTTAACGATAAAATATATTAATATGTATTTAAAACGAGTCGTTTCATATATAAATGGATAACAGTTAAAAAAGTTACTGTCACACTCTAACGAATGAATTAAATTATTTTATCGAGTATTACTTCTTCTTACTGAGTTTAGTTATATAAATACAGTACACGCAGTGTTTATGTATTAAAGTAAGCGATACGAATACATTGTCAATTGCATTAGCCAACATTGTTCCTGATTGTGCGATTAAATATGGTATTACACCATGAATAGGGCTTCAAGGTAAAATTTTAGTTATGAAAGCAAAATTTTGTTGATGAATTAATTCTTTTTTGTGAATAACTCGATAGTTTTAATCAACCGAAAAAATACTTTGTCTGTTCGTAATCAACACGAAAAATCCTTCCGAAATTACCTATTGCAACCCCTCTTAGGAGAAGGGGTAGCGTATTTCACTATTACCCAAGATTTTCTTCTAATATACAGCAGAATTTCTCTTGGACGTATTTTAATAAGTGGAAAATCCGTTAAACATTACAAGATTCTACTAAAGTTTAGATTCTATTTCTGAGAGTGTGTATATCTACGTAGCAAATTGAAAGACAGTCATAGAACTTAAAACAATTTTACGTAGCATTCCTCAGTTCCATCATTGCTGCAAAATGTTCGTTTAATATTATACTGGCGTAACGTGCTCAGGTTAAAAGACTAATGAAAATAAATGATCTCATGTTCTTGCTTTCAGATTAAAAGTAGAGACGCGACGTTTGCGGGACAATGCACTTTGTAAGGTTATCGGTCACAATATACTAGAATGAAACTGTCCCAGATAATAAAATGTGTTAATATAGTGGTGTCATTTGAAATGTATTATTCGTAATCGCTGTTCTTGCAGCTGATAGAATTTTGTCAGTTATGGATAAAACTAGGATATATTAATTGGAGGCACGGACTAATTTGCATATAATGATTCATGAATCTAAAGCCACCTCTCCACACCCGGCTGCCCCCTCTTCCTTTCTGTCGGGTACTTTGCATAACGTGATTAAAAATTTAATTTCATACTCGGTCGGGGTGCGTAATTAATGCGTATATCTGGCTGACAGTTGAAGTCGCGCGTGTTCGATCGTTTTTGCACAAATATCAGCCGAATGGCAAAACGGCGTAATAAGTAGGTGCATATGGCACTCGTGTTCACGTGCATAAGCCATGGATGGATGCACAGTCAAAACCCATAGAATGTTTAGGGCTCGCTCGGCAAAGCCGCTGAGTGGTCAACCGGAGATTACTGCAGTATAATTACCACAGTACAGTAGCCGTGGCCCTCTGTTTAATCTGCAATTAATGTTTCAAATTGCCATAAACTCCCCTGAGTAACAGATGCCACTTATCAATTACGATAACCGAGTGTACTTTGCGGCCGATGCTATTATTGGCTTGAAAGTTAACGTCCCAAACAATTACTTTGCAACCTTGTGTCAAATTTATTAACCTCTAATGGTTAATAATATATTCACGCAATCTGAACGCTAAAGGAAGTTGATCATTTCGTGAATTAACGTGACGCTGCTTTGGCGTGACAATAGAAAGAGGAAGGTATGTTGATAAATCTATAAAAGATGAATTATGATCATTTTCAATTGAAATTAAATATTTATAAAATTATACAATTCGCATGCATAATCAGAAGTATAATTGTTAAATAAATTAAGAAAAGGATTTAATTAATATATTATAAAAAACTGTTTGAGGGTATCTTGTTTATTTTATTAGATATTATATTAATAAAAAATATCAGGTTAAAATTATTAAATATTTTGATTCTTCAAAATATTTAGTACGTAAAGAAATTTTTATTTCGGCGATACCAAAAAATTTATGTATGAATGAACCAAAATCTAATAACAAACTGATTTTCTCGAAATTATTTCATCTTGTTATTTAAATAATGACAAACTCATTTTATTACGTTTTCAAAACTGGTGTTATTTCAACTATACCTTTGTTGAGCATGTATCATCTGGAATTTGATATTTAACTCTGAATAAAAATTTAAACGATATGGACGAAATTTCAAAGAAAAAAACAAGATCGATTATTCAAAATACATTTAATTTTATATTAGTCTGAGAAGAATAAAAATGATCGTGTAATTTTTGGGATGAGTTTTATATTATTTTGTTTTTATGAAAACTGACTAATTGAAAACTATTTTCATAAGTTCATTTGAATTTATGTAAAACATGTGGAATATATTTTTTACAGTCTAAATTTAAATTAACGTTTGTGCTTTTCAATACCTGGAATCAAAAGTACTAATGAGTCCATTCTTATTAAAATACATAGAATTAAAACTAAATCTTCAAAGGATATTTTTTAATAATAATTTTTAAAGAGGCGCCTCAGTATTAATTATTTGATTATTAATTTCTTCTTCGCAAAATATTATATAAATAAATTCTCATTTGTATGAAATATTGTACGTACATATTGGAGAACTTTCCTATGATATTGTCGCCTTATAAGTTTTCAAGTTAATGACATATAATCCTCTAGTAGTACAACTTACAAGTGCTTCGTTGCTTGAGTACTACAATAAAAAGTGTTGAATTAATTTTTTCAACGATAAGATACTTAGACGTCATATCGTTCAATCAAATCATTTTAAATTTCTAGTTATAAATGAGAAGGCAGTCATTATATGTATATATAGATCATTATATACATTAATTATAAAAATGAATGGTTCATTAAAAATATTTAAAAACTCACAAGAATCAACTAACAAGAATCATTTTTCATTTTGTTGATGCAGAATTGCCAAAAATTTATTATTTTCCTATAGAAAAAAAATATTTTCAAAAACAGTCCGAATTTTACTTATTTTAATATGTGGTGTATCATATATTATATACTAGCTGAAATCCCGGCTTCGCTCAGGCGAAACCCTGTGAACCCCTCCCTATGACCGTGTATGAGTCTGGACTAAGTCCCTAGTTCCACCCGAAATATTTCTATGAATCCACGTTAATCAT
>JABFPJ010003010.1:0-17493 GCA_022817425.1 Gryon sp. ZL-2020 | reverse complement strand
TTGCCAAGAAAGACGGCATGACTTTTGAGGTTATATTCACCGGCACACTGTTTTATAGCCATTAAATGTTTAAAATTTTAATTCTAAAATAACTACTTTTATTGTTAAATACTCTTACCAATTTCAACGCTACATCGATTACATTTCTATGGCAATTTCAAAATAAAAATGCTTCAAATAACTACTTTTGAATTCATTCAAAACATTTGTTGACAAATTGTTTCAATGCGAGTCAATGTGTTAAAAAACTGTCGCAACAATGTGTCTTGCGCACACCATTCTGCGCACCACGCATATAACTTATGAATGCAATTGTAGTTGCAAAGTTGAAACTTGAATTTTCAATTGCCACTTGAATTTTCAAGTGAAGGATTTGATTATAAAACACAGATTTAAAGTTATAACTTTAAAATAAATGTAATATACGTCCATTCTAAAGTCGAACTTTAAAATTACAGCATAAATACTTGCATTTTAAATTACAACTTCGAAACTGAAGCATATATGCTAGAAAACATGGTTGAAAACATATATATTTTACATTACATATATATTTTATATATGTAATGTAAAACATGCGAAATTTCATTGGAAATATGAATATTTTTATATTTCATAAATCAAAGTAATTAAGCCTATTTTTTTTTTATTTTAACACGAGAAAAACATTTTGGCAAAAAACAGAATAAAGAAATTCCTTGATTCAAGGCAATTATTTTTAAGAGTGTATATATCATTTTCCTTAATATGTGATCCATATTACATGACTTCTAATATTGACAATGATTAATTGAGGAGTTTCAATCAATATCCTCCTATAATTGGACTATGGGCTAACATAAAATCAATGAAAATTGTAACAACGTCTCCATTTTAAAATATTTCATTATTTCTTAATAAGACAATAATAAAGTAATACATTAGCTAATATAAGACTGAATCTAACATATTCATATATTTAATTTTAAACTGCAAAGTTATAAATTTATAAGCATTATTCAATAATCATTCATAACATAAACTTTTCAATTTCATTGCACGTCTCATAAATTACTGAGAATAATATATTCCATTTCGAATCATGTCGAAAAAGATTCCATTTCGAATCTAGTCGAAAAAGATTCCATTTCATTTGTAGTTAAAAAATCTATTTTAAATCTCCATTCTTATGGACAAGTCTTAAAAACCACGGTGTTAAATGAATAATGATTCTCATTGTAATTTATAATGTAATTAATAATTTTATAATTATACAATAATTATACAATTATACAATAATTATATAATTTTCCTATACAATAATTTATAATATTTTCCTAATGTTGTTCAGCGGAATTGTTTTAATTTTTGACATCGGTTATTATTCCGATTTAAATTGAAGTGTAAAGTGAGAAAGCGATTTGTTTATGAAAAATTAATTATTAATTGTTTTATTGTTCCGTTTTGTTAAAGTTCATAACTAGTGACATGAATTCTGATAATACACTGGGAGAAAATAAAGCATCACCTGAAAAAAAGGGAAAAAGTAGTACATTGAAATTCCTTCTTTCCAGCCCAAGTTACAGCGATTTAAGTGCAAAAAGACTTTTTCCTTACTCGAACGGTAAAAGTAGTTATTTTTTTCACTCTCGTAAGGAATAGATATTTTCGCTGCTAGGCGTAAAAGTGCCTCATTGTGCTGCCGAGCGGGGATTGGCTAACCGAGCGAAGTGAGGTTAGACTCCCCGCTCGGCAGCCAATGAGGCGCTTTTACGCCAAGCATCGAACAATATTTTTCTTGATACCTACCGTAAAAGTACTGTTTTTCATGGCAAAAAGCGGCCGTGAAAAGTGAAGCTTTTACGGCTGATTTTTGCCTTGAAAAGTAGTACTTTTACGGTAGGTATCAAGAAAAAGTATTGTACTCAACTTGTGAGCTCTAGCGATACTTTTCTCACTCGTGAGCATGGCAACACTCGCTTCGCTCGTGTTGCCATCCTGCTCACGCGTGGAAAAAGTATCTCCAGAGCTCACATGTTAAGTAAAGTACTATTTTTACTCAAATGACGATATCTGCCTTAATATCCATCATATCGAGTTCAATTTTTTTTCATTTTGTTTAAAATTGAATGATCTTTCGATGCTGTCAGCCAATATAAAAAAAATTTCCTACAAGCGTTTAAAATTTGCCAAAATTTGTAACAAAAAAGTTGTTTCCATTTCTTTTAAATTTACAAGTCAAAACACAAACAAATGAAATTTTGATTAATGTTATCTTAAAGACACTTTTTCCTACAATCTGAAAAACAACATCAAAATCCGTTTGAAATTGAGGAAGATACAACGGTTAGAAAAATGCTACGTTTTCCCTCTTTTTCAGGTGTTGCGTTTTTTTTCTCCCAGTGTATTATCACAATTCATGTCACTAGTTATGAACTTTAACGATACCGAAAAGCAAAAAAAAAAACAATTAATAATTAATTTCTCATTAACAAATCGCAATTTTCACGTTACACTTCAATTTAAATCGGAATAATAACAAAATTTAAGACAGTTACGCTGAACAACAATAGGAAAATACAGTAGTCCCTAGTAGAATTTTGAACTTGGCTGAATCTGGGGCCTTCTTGGGCAAACCCTGTTCCAAGATTGGACCAATATTGGCCTTATGTGGGATTTTTGAGGGACCCACATTGGTTTGAAACGCTAACCTATAAATTACCTAGTTAGGTATTCCTAATATGGGCCTAACGAGGCCTCCCTAGTATGGGATATTTGATGAAATCCAATGTTGGCCTAATTAAGCCTCAGTAGGCACACCTGGGTTTAGTCAATATTTATGTAAAATATTTGTTCAAAAATGCATTATGGAGAATCGAACCCAAGACCCAAAAGTGAAAGTTAAACATCTTACACATTGAGCTATGAAGACTTCTAATGAAATGTTTTGTAAACATCAACTTAAGTCTACTAAAATATATATATAAGACTAATTTGGCTTGCCCATAAAACCCTATACAGGGAATGTGTGGGTAAGCGTTTCATACCCTCATTGGGCCTGAATATGGCCCTTGTTAGGCCCTATATTGGCCCTACCTTCCCACCCTGCAACGAATTATCCAACATTGGGCCTACATTGGCTCAGTCCAGGCTTACCCGTAACGACGCGAACCCGGACTTTACCAATCCAGGGCCCGCTTTTTAACTAGGCAAGCCTTTTTCAATTTCTAGTAGGGATTACTGCCGAATTTTACCATCAGTCACTAGTTGCAAATTATCTTTTACCTAATCCATAAATTATTCCTATCTATATTGATTAATATATAACTCTCAATTGAAGTATTTCAAATTATACTTGTAAATTGTAATAACATTAAATTTACGACTTTAAATGCATTTCTATTTTATCACTTCTGTTATTCTTTTTATTTAAAAAATGTCCTTAATTGTTTTATAATATAAATTATGAACTTAAAAAATAAAATCGAATGTATTGGACAAGCGTCAGTTGTCAATAAACATTTATTTCTGAAGAAGAAAACAAAGTGCGTCTCGGGTTGAACGATTTATTGACATTTGACGAATTTGAGCCGAGTTAAATACACGGAAGGCAACATCTCGAACCTGGCATAAATATCGACCGGCGTCTGTTGGAAGCGCAGCCGACAGTTGGATCCACGACTGTCAATGCTATTTATTTCGTCCCATTTGTCGTGACCTCTGAAGCGCGCCGTCGCGCCCTCTTCGACACTGTAGTCCTCATAGTCGTCCTCATCTTCATCCAGATCTTCTTCATAATTGACGTCGTCTTCAGTCACGTCATCAGCCGCACTTCTTTTATTGGTTTTTGTTGCTGATGATGATGATGGCGGTGACGATGATGACGATGATGATGAATTATTATTATCACTGCTTTCATTAAGACTGCGTTTGTTCTTTGTAACGGTTGAGTAAACGGGGTCATCCGGCACCTTCCACGATTTGATCTGATTCAGTCTGGTATCGCCGACTGACACTTCCAGCGGGAATTCCGGCATCCAGACTGTAAATTTCGCCAAACCGGTGTACGTGCCGTATTTCACGAGGACGGAAGCATTGCTGGAGCCACGAATTTCAGACCCATCTACATAAACACTGCTGCAGGAAGACGACACCTGCAAAATAATTCATCACTCAGGGCATTTTGTATGCTTCCTTAGCAGTTATTCTTTATTGATTATTATGATAAATTAAATCCCAGATTCAGACCATAAATCTTTGTCTATTACAATGAGGGAAATAATGTTTGTAGAATTAAACTACTTATAATAACGAAGTGAAAACATTTAGAAGTCAATTTTAAACCATTTTTAAATATTAGGATTTTTAAAAACGTATGTTTCCTTTATATATATAAATTAAAAATAAACGAATAATCATATTCCAATATCTGTAATATTGGAATTATTTTTTAAATTATTCATTCCATTGAATATGTCTGTGATATATTCAATTTTGTTGTTATTTCGAGTATTTTGTGATTGGGCATTCTAAAATATCCTGTTACAGAAAATCTCAATTAATAAAATTTAAAAATTCAATATAGTTAATCGAATATCATTTGTTTTGTGACCTAAATAGATATAAATAGCAGTGATACATTTCACACACGGCAAATAAACGGGTGTTATGACATTTATTAAATGAAATTGAAATTTTTCCACAAATCGAAAAAAATTGTAACGCTTTTAAGCAATTTTCTATAGTTCTATTCAAAATAAATAAAGAATAGCAAATTTAGTTTTTTTTGCTTAAATATTAAATATTTAATTCACAATTTAAAATAACATAGGTTTGTTTGTATTGAAACGAATTTTTATTAGTTATTGTCATTAAATTATATATATTAGAAAGTTTCGCTACCTTTAAATGAATAGCCACGATAATTCAATTTAATTTGCTTTGACAACCTATGCATAGACTGATAACCAATCATAAGCTTTTACTCGAGTGTAACAATATATAAATTTTAACTCACTTGTCTAAAGATTAATTGATTTTAATTGTTGCTTTCAAATTAATGGCAAAAATAAAAGCAATTAAAATCAATCGGATTTCCATTGAATGCACTATGAACCAAATTCATCACATCGTTATTGATTGTTCTACGGTCGCGGAATTCTGTTTTTGTAAATATCATTTTGAAACATTTATAAAATGTTATTAACGAAAAATTCAGATATAAATTAAAAATCATAATTAAAAATTGGATTAGTTGAGAACAAAGAAAATTAAAATTATTAATCCTGTTCCGCGCATTAATTAAATGAACTGAAAATAAGAGTATTTATGAAGATGATTGCAGAGACATTATGTATTTCAATTAACCTTATTAATATTATTTTTTGTTCGAAAATCATACAGTAATATTTCCAGCATCAATAACAAGGCAAACAAGATAAGCGACTCGAAACTTTCGGTAAAACTATCAAGATTGCAAGGAACATGTATAAACTTTCCATATTATCGTAAATTGCAACATAAAGCCTTAACATAAATTTTCGTTCAAAACGTTCAAGTTTTTTTGTTTAGTTGCATCTTTTAACAAGTTTTTTTACAAGTTAAATAATTGTTACAAGTTCTTTTTTATTCGTATCGTATTCAAAGAAGAATAAAAAAATTACCATTATTTTATTTGTTTTCTTTGTTTTTCTATTTTTTATTTAAATCTATTTTAATAAATGTTTATTTTTTATATTTATTACACATAGTAAATATAAAAATTGACTTTAGACCTCGAAAAATACAAAAAAAGTGTTTATGAAACAAATTTTGTATTTCAAGTGTAAATACGTGTAATGTTGTAAATTTACCTTTAAAACACTTTCGTCTTCCGAATGACAAGAGGACTGTAACGTAACGTCACCAACATTTCCGGACTGGCTGACGATGAAGACTTTCATGGCTTGAGAAACTTGTCTTCCTGTGAGCACCGCGGTGTTCATGACTTCCCAGTTCTGCAAGGTATAATTAATGTTCGCTGTCAGATAAAAAGTTTCAACATTTTACGGTCCATTGCCTATATAATTGCTGGAATTTTACCGCCAAAACTTTTGTCGTACGAACTCCATCTAATTAAGCGGCTATTTATTTACCGATTTATTAGTTTTCAGGATTTTTTTTCAACTAACATTTTTGCTCAGTCAAGTTTTCTTTAGAAAGACAAATGATTGTAATTTTGAAGGGAAAAAACTGCATTCAAATTCTGAGTTAGAAAATAGTTTGACAGTATTTTAAATTAATTTCAAAAACAATTTTAAATAAATAAATGTTCTGATTGTCTTTGATGATGCATGATTACAATTTGCAAGAATAGTTAATAATCGGGTATTTAATTTTTAAATATTGCTTCCGGTCGATATTGTACAGCTCGTATGATGATATGTTTTAAATCACATATCTTGACAATTAGGAAATAACCATGTTCAATAAAGGTCATCAAGTTTGATAACACTGTTCTAGTTTTGATTTTTTTCTACCGATTTCCGTTTTTGCAATTTTCGCAATATCACAAAAAATTGTTTTGCTATTAATAAAAAAAGTTCAATTACATCATAATGATGTAATACATTATTGAGTTTTCTTAAAAAAAGGTATTATTTACATTAACATTTATCACATACATAATGATTAAATATGCGTAATTATCTTTCAGCGAATAAAAATTTTACTTAATTAACTACGAGTCGAAATAGTTCTGGTCTACGTTTAATATGAGAAAACATAAACTAACACTGATAATAAAAGTTAGTGCACATAAATAATACGTAACTTCATTTAATTAGTAACTTTTACAGTTTCATTTTCTCATAGATTACAAAAAAATAAAATGATACATTATAAAGGAAAGAAGATACGGGGAAAAACGAGCAAGAATTAACAACAAAAGAGTTAATCTCATTAAACTTGTTCTGCTTGATCAACGAAGTAAAAAGGGTGAAATTTAAACTCCCGCCCCGCCACTTACAGTTGATTATTATTTTAATTGTTCAGCGAACAGTTAATGTTTAAAAAAGCCTCGTTTTAGTTAAAAAAAGTTACTTAATAAATAGCGTCAGATCAAAAGATAATCTCAGGCTCATGAAAGTGAACAAGTTTAAAATGAATTTGCAAGCAAGTAATAAAAAAAAAGATAATAAAACTTTTGTACAAAAGTTGGATGAATAAATTCGGACAAAAGACGATAGAGATGACGAAAGGTTGGGGTTTATTTAAACATGCGTAATTTGACTCGTTGAAAATGAGACAGAAAGACAAAGTTGGAGAAAGAAAATAAAAGCTTTGACTTATGTGATGGTTTGTATTTTATTTATATAATTAATGCACCTTTGAAATTGGTAAAACGGCTTGGATGTCGTCCTTTTGTATTTCGAGACGTGCTTGCAGCTTTCTTCGTTCCATGTTGTGGTGATGATGGTGATGTTGGCCCGGCTGATTCGAGTTGGTCATGGATGCATTATCTTCCTCACCTTCCAGCAAGTAACGAACGCTGAAAACAACACGTCCGCCGTCCCAATTACTCTCCACGCTCTCTTCGCTTGCTTCCAGTAGCATCGTCAAAATCTCCTCGGCGGATCTGAAATTCCAATGACCTTTTCAAAAAATGTGTTTGCGCATTTTAGCCGTTGCATTCAAAATCAACTTCATAAGATTTTGACTTTGCGGGTTGTTGGACTTTTTGTTTACACGACTTTAAAGAAGAGTCACCGTGTTTGACGATAGATCATTTTGATTACGATGTTTTCTCATCAAAAAAGATGAAAATGAGTTTCAGAATAAAAAATCTATTTCAATTTTATCCTTTAAGAAACTTGTTTTTAGGATAAAAATATGATATTTTTTATTCTAAGAATGCAATTAATATAAGTAATATAAAATATGGTACATTTAGTTTCTTTTTTGATATTAATAATATCACAAAAAAGAGATACTTTTTGCTAAAATTGAAATGATATATTTGCAATGTTTTTTGGAACTTAAATAAAAACTAAATAGAAAAGTTGCTTTAAACAGCCAAATAAGAAAAAAGCAATTTTCTTTGAATAAATATTTCACCGACTGGTCTTCTATGTAAGATTCGAATAAATCGTTCCACATTGCTTTTACGAGAGCAAAAATGTAATATGTGTTTTTCGGGTTGGTATTGGAAAATGCCGATGTAACAAAGCGATTTATTCAGAAAGGTTCTCGACATTGCGACCAATAATACAATCCAATAAATTAATCTAATTTTTGTTGTTGAAAAATTTAAGTCTATGCTTTTGAGTGACGGATAATTTTTCAAATTAGATGGATATCCAGGTGTTTATTTATTCACTGAAAAAAGAGAGGAAAAAAGGAAGAAATTTCATTTATACTTTCATTTGTAAAATCTGTCACTTAAATAGATTATGTAATTTCTGTATTATAAAATACCTGAGAAAAAAGATATTTTTAAATAATTTTTCAAATGTGCTACAAAAAGACTGAAAAGTGCTTAAAATTACACGCCTATTTATAAAGTCAAAGAAAAATAAAATTGTATTTTGGTCAAATTTAATTATATTATTCGAAAAAGTTATTAATATTTCTTTTTGAATAATTGTATGAATTGGCTTGTGAAAAAATATAATCTATAAAGATGACTTCCCGTGTTAATAATGCATTATTACAAACTCAAAATAAATAATCAATACCTGTCTAATAATAATTAATAAATGATCAATATAAATAAACGTCTAATTATATTTTGGAACACTGCAGTGATTGTTCTAAATAATTAATAAAATTTGATTATTTCATATTCATTATATTTCTATAGAATTTCGAATCTTTTGTTTTGTGACAATTTGCAATCGATATATTGAACCGATTTTTCGATGCATTCATTTATATTTCACGGAAATACACACGGAATATTACTTAAATTCGTTTTAATCAATTTCAAATGTCTTTGAAATAAAAAATGTATGTCTCTTATTCGCGCCAAAAAATAGGTCATTTTGAAAGTCGGATATCTTTTAACCGAATCGAAAGAGAAGACAGATTGTCACTTCCCGAAACGCTCGATAAATTTGCGTCGAGATTAAAGTGTCGTATCCAAAACCCTCGGTGCTCTTAATGACACAAAGAGTACGCCGTGTATATAAAAGCGCGTCTGCAACTTTACATTATCAAGAACAAAAGTTTTCGACTCTATGCAAATTATATATATACATATATATATAACAAAAAGATAAACTATTTTTCTTACAAATGTGCATTTATTTAACGCAACTCAGTTGCATATTTGTAAATATAATAATGTCAAACTCTGATTTTAGAGTTATTCACAAAATCACTTCATTAGAAGATTTATTTCAAAAATATAAATTATTTAGTAGAAAATAGAAACATTTTCAAGCAAAGTGAAATTGCTCTGCCAGAAGCTGCTCTTATTATTATTATTATTATTTTTTTTTATTATTTTTTTTTTTTTTTTTTGAAAATTTATTTGTATTTGTAACATTTAGTTATATAATAATCCAAAAACAGGTGAAACAAAGAAGACCTTAAACTACACCAAATAAGGTCAAGCGAAAAGCGTAAAACACACAGAGCCCGCGACGCACAAGTGATAACCACTTGGAAAGTTGTTTCCGAGGGCGACCTTCGAGATTTTTTGAATAGCGCCTCGCCTCTCGCGGCTGCCGTTATCTTCCGGCTGGAAATAAGAAATTTCGCACGCGCATTTCTATACGCCAAGCCGAGCGCGTCGTTTTTTCATTGATAACCGGTCTAATGCTCTGACTGTGAGAGAAGAGTTAAGCGCATTCAAAGTTGGCGTGATTGCTTGTCCCCCCTTCAAACTAAATAGTCGTATCTTTTAGCGCCCAAAGATAATGTCACTTGGACTGCGGGAATTAAACATTTTAACACGTGCTCTGCATATACAATTTAAACAGACATTCCGTTGCAAATATTTTCCACTTGTCGCAATTCACGATCCGCTGATATTCCCGGAAATGCTTTCTTCGCCTTTAATCTATTGTAAGAATAATAATGCTCTGTAGTCGTTGAATTTAAACGTTTTGGAACTGAATTTTCGAGAAATTATGATATATATGTATTTTATGTATTATTATTATGTATTATTATTTTATGTATATATTATTATAATCTGTATATTTTTTGCAAGAACTGCGAATAATTTCATTTACTTTAAGAAAATTAAGAATTTAGCAAAAATAAAAAAAAATATATCTTCTTACGCAATGTAAACGCGAGGACATAAAATCAATACAAATAACAGGTTTCAAATATTGCGCAGAATTCTCATTCAAAAACACGTTTTTATTCCGTTTGATATACTGATACAAATCATTTTCTGTCATCAACATCCCGATTTTTTTTTTTTTTTTTTGATTTGTATTCATCTTCACTCAAACGCAATGGTAATTTATAACATAGAATTCGAGAAGTAATTAAAACAGTAGATTCAAAATTTTGAAGCATATTAATATGAACATTAAACCTTGCTTTTTGGTTTTTGCAAAAGTGGAATTGAAGGTAGCCATGCATGTTGAGATCAATCGCGAAATATTCTACAAAAATGTTGTATGCATTAAAAAGCATTTCATATATATTTCTGTATATATAACTGCAATGAATTAATATGTAACATTTGTCTCCGTTTCTTATACGTGCGGCGTCACTTTGATTAGTTAAAATTCAATTTCAGTTGCTTTGGCACGGGCACTACGCTTGCTATCTCATACCAAGAACTCTATCAATGTAATTGAATGTATCTCTCATACTAGTTGAAGAGCCAAATGCTTGAACATACACTCAGACTACTTCTAAGATGATCGCATCGCATTTTTCGGTTATTAAAATTAACCCGCATATACTTCGGGCGCAATTCATAATGTTCCTTATATCCATCTCGTAATAAAGTGTTTGTAAATTATGTGTTTCAAGATAACAAATTGATTATTAACGTGGATGAAAACATACATTAATGATTATTTGCCGTAAAATTAGATTAAAATGTTACAAGAAAATGAACATTTAAATTACAAATAAAAGTATAAACGTAATTTTAATATAATATTATATAAAATAGTTGTATACATATTAATACATTATTTTTCATTTGTAATAATATGCAATTTTGGAGGATATTTAGTTAACTTTAGTTTACTTTTCCCTGAGAATAAATGTTGTCCAAATATGCATTTGTAATTATTAGCTTCTCAAATATTTAACATTTCGTATCTATCATTTGACAGTCCCTTTGATATTTTTTATTTTTGATGATAATACATATGAGACTAATTTTCTAACTAAGAGAAATATCATTGAAATAATTAGTTTTCAAGTTCGTAAGTTATTGTTTTTTAAATCTTATTATTCTCGTTTTTAACATCAAATATATATTTCAAAGTATACTTTGATAAAAATATAATAAATAATAATATGTATATAAAATGAAGTAAAGAGCTATATATAACTCTTTACTTCATTTTATAAAATTCGTGTTTTCAAGTAATCTGTAGCTAACTTGTACGCTTTAACAGTAATTATATTTCACTGCTATTTGCCTCAGTTTAATAATACTTTTATATGAAAAGTAATTATGGAGCAATTTGAATAAAAATTCAGTTTTGAAAATGAATAAAAGATATATTAAATTCGGATTTAATCGGAATAATTAATGACGTTAATTTGTACAATAAAACTGTATACAAAAAACTTTTCAATTCGATGTAAAATGTTGAGCTTTGTATTAAAGTAATATAATACGGAATAATCTAGATATTAAACAAAAAATTATATTATAAGGAATAAAACGATAAAAATAAACGATTAAAACAGAAAACAAATCTACTTTTTGAAAAATACAATAATTATTTAACTTTTCAAAAAATGGAAAATGTTCACTTTTTATAATAAGAGCAATAATTAAACGTTTAAGTAAGTCAATTATAATTTATATTTAATATATGAATATTCATATATTGAAAAAGGCAGAAATAACTGTATTTAGAAAAAGTAAATTTTGTAACTTATTGAAAGAGTGAACAATTATTTTTTATTAAAATAAATTTCTTTTATTATATTATTCATATATTTTCATTATATTTTTTTCTATTTTCTTTTTTATTTTTTTATGTTATATAATTAAAATCTTATTGAACAAATTCTATTTATCCAAGAATCGAACTTAGGTCCCCAAAGTAATGTCCGACGTTTTATCCATTATACTAATCAAAAAAGTACAATTTTTCACTTTTTTGAAAGTAAAAAACCTTTTCACTAATGAAATAGTGCGAATTTTTAAAGTGACAAAATGTTTCACTGAGTAAATAAGTGAAATTTTCACTTATTCATATTCATATAAGTATAACAGGACAAGAATAATTAACATTTCGAGAAAAAATGTTAATAATTATAAACAAAAATAAAAATAAAGAAAAAAACAATTTTTGTTCACTTTTTTGTGGTAATATTTTTCTTTCTTATTGTGTGATTTTATTTTACTTGTTGAAAAAGTGAATATGCACCCCAAGAAAGTGAATATTCACTTTTTCAAATTAGAGAGTATGTTTATCTTAAAGTTAGGCAAATGTTTAATGCTTCATCTATTTAATTTAATGCTGAAATGTTTCTTGAAGTATGTGTAACATGAAAAGAAAATAATTGATCGTAATAGGGTTGCTCGTTTATGATTTACGTGCGAGTTAACCGGGCCAAAAGCACAAGCTGATTCCGGGGAATGTTGGCTATGATGCATGGTCGGTGTTGATCATTGTAACCTCAATGCTTGGTGAAACAGCGCATTATAAGCGTGCCTCAGAAACATAGATAATATTTACTTTAATAACATCGCGAGAAATAACTTTACGCCCTTTTAATCCACTGAGCAACCGATATGGTTTTTATCCTCCAGCGAAAGGAAGTAAATGCGTTTTAAACAAGTGCCAAAACAAATATACCGCAATTTACTACTGCATTATTAAAGAATGCATGGTAGTCTTATAATTAAATTCTCTTTGAAATGAATTATGATCACAGTTATAATATATATTAAAATTAATACATTTAAATATTATATTGATTCAGTGACAGAATTGATTTTTAAGAAATAATATAAGAAACTTTGTATATAAGTTACGTAACATACTATTCTTTTTCTTTTGCCAATATATATACAAGAAGTAAAATCATTTAAGTGAGTGTAATCGATTGAAAAAGCATGGTAACAATGTTTCTTACCCAGGTTGAGTAGTTCGCGATGGATCTTTACGTCTTGCAGTAAAAGTAGCAGCAGTATTTCGTTGATTGACCTCCGATTCTACAATCCAATTAGGGTTGCTAGAAGTTGCGTCCAAAATTCGAACCCCCGACTTCACTCGGGTTCTGAAACGAAATACAAAAAAGTGCACAATTTAATGAAGGAACATGAAATAAACATGACTCTCATTTTATGTTGTTTTATACAAATAACATTCCTTCAATTTTGACATTTTATATTGTTCCGAAACACTTGAAAATAATCATATATATAAAATAATCATATATACACATGGTTAAATATATATAACGATATAGCATTGCGTTATAAATGGAGAATGTCAAAATAATAACGGTTCCGACGTAACAGAAGAATTTCAATGTTTGTTCATATCCGGAAATATGACGGTTGATGATGTATAAGAATTTTGATCCACGGATTATGCTTTTCAGAATAGAGTTACATATCGTTTCAAATGAGAAAATGTCGTATTTATTTACTGTTTCAATAAATATTGCATTTTTTTGAAACATATGATATAATATATATGCAATGTTCGTACTAATTATATGAGATTAAAATAATTAAATGTAACAATAAATTTCGGATTATTCGTTTATTTGAAAGTATATTGAAATGCGTTTTAATTTTAAGTATTTATCGAATAAAATGTTATATGTGCACAATTTCTCACGTTAAATTAAATTTTATTTCATTTCAATATAATAAAATGTATTGAATTTTATGAAGAAGTAATAAAAATTGTTTATTATTTTTTAATACATGAATACATTTAAAATATGATATTCGTAACATTTCTCATTCTATCAAATCGTACAATGTTTAATGTTTAATTTTATTATTATATTTAAATTAAAGAATAAATGAAATAAAATAATTATTTAGTCATGTTACACTTTACATTAGAATATCATTTTGGCTTCTGTGTTTATTGTCTTAATTGAAATTTGAATTTCAATTAAGTTGAAGATACTGTTGAAGTTAATTCAACATTATCTTATAACATAATTCAATATTCAACAAAAAATATCACATTCGCATAAGGCAATAGAATATTTTACAGAAATATTTGTTTGTTATCGAAATTAGGCAGGAAACTCATTCATGTAAATAAGCATACAATTAAATAATATTTACCCAATAACAGTAGCATTGGATGTAGGTCTACATGATATGTATAAATTTCATGTACAATGTTAACATGTTCATGCAATTACTGTGCAAATATATACAAGTACACGATTTTAGATCTAAGCACATATTCCCCCAGAGGAACATTTAATCAGCACAAATAAATTGCCCTTATTTTTCAACAAATTTCCAAAGCACAAAAACATAAATTTCTTTATTTCAATTAATAAATCTTGCTTGCAATTACAATGAACACTACAAAATATTTCATTAATCTAATTCTTGTTAACAAAGTTATTTATTTAATAAATATTAAATGTTGAATGAAAATAAAAAATGTATAAACTGTGTTAATATAATGCTACCAAAAGTGAGACGTTCACTGTAGGTGTTTATAGCATTTTAATATGTAAATTGCAGTTTACCTTATTTGTGGTATTATTTACATTTTAATGAGTATCGATAACAAAATGCAATTTTCACTTAAAATGGCACTTTAGCAGTATAAGATATTGTATAGTATGAAGGAGTTAAACATTGAATGAATGTTTCGCACGGTTTTGTATACAAATGATTTGTAATGTTTCTGATTTTGCTGCTCGCTCACGCAATTCCGTGCACATTTCGTTTGTCTTAGTTGTTTGAATACATCTTTATGCATTTCTTTTTATAGTCTCGCGAAGGCAAAAACACATCGAATTTAACTTCGTCCCGAGTCACGATCTCTCTTTATTTACCCTTCATTAAGGATTTATGAATTCCGACTGTTCGGACGGCCGGCATTCACGCAATAGCAAAATGTGTCTGTTTTACAAACGTCATATCTTACTATCTGGGTTATCTTATGCAACCACGTGCCCGGAATATAAGCATCTGAAAATGAACATCAAAAATGAATACATTTGTTATATCTCTTTTTCCTTCTTTTTCATCGTATTTTTTTTCAAAAAATCGAAAACTAATTTCCTTTATAACAAATGTCTAAAGTTAGAAATGTCACTTTTGCAACGCTAACTTCTTTTAAAATGATAAATTTTTGTGGTAATATGTATATATAACACATATTATGGTCTAATTTTTACTTTTTACAAAAGAAATCGATATAAAAACCGGTGTTTATTCTTTCTATTCAAATTAAACGAATTAATTCAATTCAGAATACACACAATTTTTATTTCAATAATAACCTTCGGCAGCATTAACTTTTGTGTTATTCATGTTTTCGTTTGTCCGATAATCACGAAATATCAATTAAATTACAAAAAGTACACAACATTTGATGACTACAATTCACTTTTTATTCATAAACTTCCGTGCAGTAATTGCAAGCATTTTTGTAATTAAGCGGACCGAACAAATCACCTTAAGCGATTAAACCGTTTTTTTTTCTATTTGGTATTCTCTTAAGCAGAATTATTTATGATGCTGAATGCCGCGTTTTAAACGCTTTTCCTCACATTTCGTTTAAAAATACTACAGTTAATTAACATTAAATTAACCATCTGTGTTAATTGCTCGTATTTTATATATATTTATGTGTAATATTCGAACAGAAATACGAGTTTTTTTTTAATAGTACCATTTACATTCAAACAGAATTCATTAAATGCATTTTTTAATTTAAATTAATACAAATAATGCATAATATACCTAATAATGACTGCAGCGACTAAAGGCTTATTCTGTCCAGTTTGTCTTGATGGCGCATACAAGAAAACTGGTAGATGCAATCTGGATCTAGGATAAAGTGGACCATGTGGTACCATTATTGTCAAATAATCATCGGTTTTAATTTCCTTGTAAATGGCACGATTGGGCGCGAGAGTTACTTGACCAATTGTGGTCAAAGGTTGTATTTGAACTCTCGGCTGACAATAGTCTTCCGCGCCGAGGACTCTTGGCATTCCGGAATCATCAATCGGACGTGGCTCCAGAACCGAGTATGCGAGTTGCACGTATCTTGGCAGGGTTTTTGGTATTTTCAGACGTCCAGACGCGTCCGGTGCGGGTAACGATGGCCACCAGTTGGCCGGAATTGTGACTTGCGCCAAACACACACCGTCTTCTCCGTCAGGACTGCATGTTGCAGTTAAGGGAACTGCAAAATAAAACGAACAAATATCTCTGATATGCAATTTTTAATCCAAAACATGATAGAAATGACTCTTTATCGAATAAAATATACGATATTTATACTGAATCGATGTATATCGATTTTTTTTCTATATTTTGTTTATTAACTGTATTTTTTATAGTTGAGAATATCAATTTTTCATTAGATATAATGTAAAAAGTATTGAATGGCAACTTTTGAATTGCATGGAAAACAATTTACAAAATAAGCAAAGTATCGATTTTGTTATTTTGTAATAAAGAAACCGATTTTCATCCGATAAAAGGTATAGATTTGAATACGCCCTCATAAAAGCGTCGGTTATCAGTTTTTCACCATTTTTCATAGTTCTATTCATTTTGTACCTCCATCAAACATTTTTCTGCATTCAAACCACACTGCTATCAAACCACAAATCAAAGGACAATATGAACAATTCTTGATATCCTGTATTTATACACAACGAAACTTATGCAAAACTTTACATGACGTAAACAAAATTGTCATTTCATTGCTAATGGAAATCTAATATTTGCATTATTTTTTTAATAATATAACTCATTACAATCAAATTATGACTTTATAAAAACCATTTAAGTCCAGTTTAAGTTAAAGTAAGTAAATAGGTAAACAAAAGTAAGCAAATTTCGCTCTGGCCATTAAAATTAATTTTGATTAATCATTAAATTATAATAATTTAATAATTTAAGAAATCTCTAATGTCGGTAATCAAGACTACACGTAAGGAAATAACTCATTAAAAATTACTATGTATCCGAGTAAACTTGTGATGGAAAATGCATTTAGTAAATTTTACTTTTTGACTTAGTAGTTTTTTTATAATTTTAACATTATACAAAAAATCCCTCCCCGAGTTTCGCACTCGGTACCTGCTGCTGTTTCTTAATAAGCCGTCGTACTTTAACCTCGCGGCTATTCGCCCGACTGTCGTTAA